>APFE030113668.1:20800-48126 GCA_000404065.3 Pinus taeda | reverse complement strand
AGGTGTAGGCACGATTATTTTTTAGAGGGAGCATGGAGCTCACCTTACCTTGACCGATGTCAAGTATGTACCAGGACTGAAGAGAAACTTGGTGTCGATCACGATGCTGGAAGACAGAGGCTATGATGTAGCCTTCAGTAAGGGAAAGGTTTTCCTTAGACACATCATCACTAGACAGGTGAAGCAGATTGGTTCACGGGTCAAGAACCTGTATGCTCTTGAGGTTCAAAATGCATGCAAAGCCTTGAGCAGCAAGGCAACTAATGGAGACTTGGTGGTTGAGAGGGAGGGTATATTACCTCTCAACATGTAGATCCAGAAGAAGTCTCAGACGATTGTGGAGGAGCCCCAATTGGTGCAGCAGCTTCAGGAGGTTGCGGATCAACCACAATAGGGGAAGCTAAGTGGAGATTGAGTAGAGACATCTACTGCAAAGATCTATAGTAGGGGGAAACTTTGAGCGAAGTGGGCTGAGGGATCACATGCATCCATACCTCCAGGTAGAAGGTGGGGCGATATAGAGTGATTGTCCCAAGGAGGAGGGGCAGGATCCTTGATGTACCCAACCTCTTGGTTGAGACCTTGCTACAGGAGCCCCAATGTGGACTAGCGGGAACTGACTGATTGGGTAGAGACAGATGCGGATGGAGCGGCAGAGAGAGTGACAGTGTAGGGAATCCCAGGACAGCACATAGCTAGCAGGCTGCAACAATGCGAGAGGCACAAGTGTTTTGCACAGTGCTAGGTGGCACAAAGAGGTGTACAATGGTGTGAGATGCATGGAGATGTTGCAGTAGCGCAGATGTCAGAGAGGGAGCACTTGTCAGCCGCAAGTAGAGCTTTAGCATCAGAGTATGTTCCTAGCCCAACAGAGTGGTTAGTTGGGAGTGTTTTTTGTTCCAAGTGTTGTTGGAGCAAGTGGACCGGGTAGATGTGTTGCATGCAGAACATTCCAGAGTTATAGGATTGGGTTCAAGAGAAAGGCTTTCTTGTTGAGAGGAAGTGTTGAAAAATGTGCAACAAGAAATGTTAAATTTAGAATGTGCTAAAAATAGACCTACTAAAAATAGCATGTCTAAAAATAGAAATTTGGCTAGTGAGGTCATTGGCCACATTAGGTGAGAGGTGAAACTACTAAAAATAGCATTTCTTGGTCCCTTCATATTTATAGTAGTCCCTAGTCTATCTATAGGAAGTAAAATTAATGTTGGTCTTAACAGCAGTTGGAAATATTAATTACTTAATTCAGTTGAGTTAATTAGTTAAGGAAATTCCCGAATTCTTTGTGAGTATGCATATGAGTTGTCCCACTGATTGAGGAATTTATCCTTAATTTCCTTTGTTGATTGAGGGAACAAGTATGAGTTCTATAATGAGAGAATTAGTTGACTTAGTTCTAACTAGTCAAGTCCATTTAGATTATTTTAACAAGTTCTTAAAATAATAAAATATAGTTTGTTAATGCTTGCATGCATGTGACAACTATTATTTTAGATAACTGAGGATTCACTCATGGATAATTGTTGCATGTCAATTCTGTCAGAGACCGAGTTGAGATCAGATGAAGGATAATGTATTATCAGATGCTTGGATATTTCTAGTAAGTATTCCTTGCATGGAGAAGGATCTATTTCCAAGAGAAATATGTATTATAGGAGATTGGAGGTCTTGTGGCCTATATAATGAGGCCTAGGTAGTCCATGATTTTCATCTTCTGATTGAAGATCATCAGGATCTTCTGATTACAGAGACAGCAGGATAGCTATTGAGTTGATTCTTTTTGTATGTTTTTGAGGATCTCCACTTGATTGACAATACAAAGTTGGGGTTTTATTCTGGTGCTTTTCTTAGTGATATATTTTTTGTTATGTTTGATTATTTCTCTTGATCAGTTATGCATGTTTCTACTTCATTTTGCTCATGAATTCGATTATGCTTCCGCTTAATGTCTTGTAGAAGTAGAACAAGTATTATTCTTTAGGACATTTCATATATCGGTTTGTTCTACAGGTGAAATTTCTACAGAGTTACCCAACCTCTTGGATGAGACCTTGCTACAAGAGCCTCGATGTGGAGTAGCAGGAACTAACTGATTGGGTAGAAACAGATGCAGATGGAGCGGCAGAGAGAGTGACATTGCAAGAAATCCCAGGACAACACATAGCTAGCAGTCTGTAGCAATGCGAGAGGCACAAGTGTTTTGCACAATGCTAGGTGGCATAGAGAGGTGTGAAATGGTGCGAGATGCATGGAGATGTTGCAGTAGTGCAGATGTAAGAGAGGGAGCACTTGTCAGTAGCAAGTAGAGCTTCAGTATCAGAGTATGTTCCTAGCCCAATAGAGTGGTCAGTTGGGAGTGTTTTTGTTCCAAGTGTTGTTGGAGCAAGTGGACTGGGTAGATGTGTTACATGCAGAACATTCCAAAGTTACAGGATCATGTTTGAGAGGAAGCCTTTCTTGTTGAGATGGAGTGTTGAAAAATGTGCAACAAGAAATGTTAAATTTAGAATGTGCTAAAAATAGGACTTCTAAAAATAGCATGGCTAAAAATAGCAGTTTGGTCAGTGAGGTCATTGGCCACATTTGGTGAGAGGTGAAACTGCTAAAAATAGAAAGTTCTAAAAATAGCATTTCTGGGTCCCTTCCTATTTATAGTAGTCCCTAGTCTATCTATAGGAAGTAAAATTAATTTTGGTCTTAACAGCAGTTGGAAATATTAATTAATTAATTCAGTTGAGTTAATTAGTTAAGGAAATTAATTTGAAGTCTTTGTGAGCATGCACATGAGTTGTCCCATTGGTTGAGGAATTTATCCTTAATTTCATCCACTAATTGAGGGAATAAGTATGAGTTATATAATGAGAGAATCCGTTGACTTAGTTCTAGCTAGTCAAGTCCAGTTAGATTATTTTAACAAGTTGTTAAAATAATAAAATATAGTTTGTTAATGCTTGCATGCATGTGACAACTATTATTTTAGATAACTGAGGATTCACTCATGGATAATTGTTGCATGTCACTTCTGTCAATGACCCAGTTGAGATCAAAAGAGCAATAGTGTACTATCAGATGCTTGGATCTTCCCATGGAATATTCCTTGCATACATGAGGAACTAGTATCCTCAAGGATTGCGTAATTGGACTAGGTTGACTTGGTATGTTTGGAATTAATTGCATATGATTTTGCTATTATTTCCTAAGCAAAATGCGCAAGGAAATAGGGATTGGACCCTAGGTAAAGCCTTTATATACAAGGCTTAGTTGGTTCATGAGACATATCTTCATATCTTCATAGTTCATTGAGAACTGAATAGCTTGAGAGCTAATTCTTTTTGTATTATGAAGAGGATTTCTACTTGATTGATAATACATGGTTGGGGTTTTATGTTGGTGCTTTCCCCTGGATATATCTTGTGTTATGTGTGATTATTTCTCTTGATCAGTATGTTTCTACTTGATGTTTCTCATGAATTCGATTATGCTTCCGCTTAATGTTTTGTAGAAGTAGAACAAGTATTATGCTTCAGGAAATTGCATATATTGGTTTGCTATACAGGTGAAATTTCTACACTATTGATGTCACTGGGAAACTGAAACCAACACCAAACAACCTGAACCATAAACATCACTGTCGAAGCTCAAGACCAGGACACTGAATGTTGACGACAAAACTGAACCTGTGCAACTGATCTGATAAGATCCACTTGGATCAATCCTCTCCACTTGAAAGCTTTTGCACCACACAAGTTTTGAGTAGACAGATAGTAGATGAGGGTAGAGATGCCTCACTCTCCACCTTGTCCGGAAGATGTACCAATACATTCGATTAACCACCTAAAAGTGATGACCCTCATGATGTTGATAATGGCACATTTTGAATCTATGAACTGTTCCATCCATCTGTAGTATGCACAACTTGCGAAGATGGTCAAACACACTATTATGAACATGGAAAATGATTTCTTTCCATGAAGTACCATGAATTAGTGATTCATAAACATCTTTGAAAACAGTGTCTACAAGATATTGTTCAATACTATTAACATGTATTAACAATCTATATTGTGGAATGATAGAGACATTCAAATACATTCTTGACATCATACCAGCTACTTGATTTCATATACTTTCTTACTTCTTGATTATCAAGTGAACTTGCTTCAATAAACTCATCAAATTGTAAGGTGAAAACTATTGCAACTTAGTTTCATTTTGAAAGTATTGAAATGGTTGTTGATTTGTTTGAATCACTATTTCCTTATTCATTAAATGATGTTTCCATTGATTAGCACTTTCCCCTGATGCATAACTTTCCCTTATATGTATTGGATATTTTGACACTGCTTTAGAAAATGCTTTGATATGAAAACAAATGGGCTTCCTCTCCACTTGAAAAGAGGCTTCCAAACTATTTGAAACATCAAATGGTGACACAATACAAGAGAAATTTAACACTGAATTTCCCCAATGCTGACCTACATCCCTATAACTGGTAACTTCCAAACTTTGATTGAATTGATTCATTCTGACACTAGGAAGAGGAGTTTTAGTCATCAATTGTAACTCATTTTGTATTCCCTTCTTATTAGTAAGATGTTTGGTTTCTTTAAATAGAACTGGAAAAGTTTCTACCTCTTCGATCAAACTATCTTTATACTGGGACACATAACTTGAACAGACATCATGTTGATTCTTATGTTGTTCTTCTACACACATGATTACAAATCTCTTATTTGAACTTATTAATCACTTCATCTGATTAGCAACAACTAAATTCAAGTGATTTTTACTTTGATGTGCCCTGACAATAAATTCAACCCCATCTTTCCTAAGGTGATATTTATGCTCTTTCCTATAAAATATTGCATCACGATCATAAAGATAAGGACTTCCTAAGACAACTCCACATATGTCTATTGTAACCACATCTAATTCCACTTCATCAATGTAATTCGTTGTAATGGAAAATCTTAATCAGCATTGTTTTGTGACTTTAATCTGAGTTGATTTATTTAGCCATCCTAATGGGTAAGGTCTTGGATGATTTCGTGCATCCAAACCAAAATTCTTAACTAAATATTCAGATATCAAATTTGCATGCAATCCATTATCAAACATTGTATCTATCTTTGTGTGCTTAGAAGTTATCCTTATGTTAAATAATTCAACTCTTTTATCCTCATTTGAAGGATTTATGTTTGATAAAGATGAAATAGTATTCGAACTTGAACTAGTGTGAGAAGTTTTACTTGTCGAAACTATGGAAATTATCCTCCTTTCATCACTTGAGTCAGAACCTAGATCTTGCTGGACTACTGCAATCACTTTCTTTTCATCCTTCTCTTTAAGGAACATTTTTGGCTTAAGTCCAGGATGAAGTTTCCACACCTAGATTCATCATGACCGATTCTCTAGCAATGAGAACAACTAGGTCTTTCCTTATAAGCTATCGTTGATTTCTTTCACTTCGAATTATTCTTCCCTTTACTATTATTGGAATCCTTGATTTCCAACTCTTTGGATGATTGCGGTGAAAATTTGAATGGTTTTCCACCTAATTCAATATGTATGGCTTGAACACACACTTCATCAAAATCATCAAGATTAAACATCAATAATGTATGTTTCAAATATGAATGTAAACTATCGATGTATTTTAATAAAGTTTCACATGTATCCAATGAAATACCAAGCGCCAATGCTTTCTTTCAGAACTCCTGAGTAAACTCCTGAACGCTCTTCCCTTTACCTTGCCTCAAATGTTGCCAATCAATAACAACTTGTTGCATGTATCCTAAAGGATATAATTGTTTTCTAAGAGCTTTTAAAAACTTAGACCATGAAAAAATGACTTTACCTTTTCACTTTACATCTATCTTAGTTTTACTTTCCCACCAGATTAAAGTTGTTCCCCCCATTCTAAGTGTAGCTAACTGAATTTTCGTTTTATTGTCAGAAATGTTCTGAATACGAAAATACACTTCTAATTTCTTAATCCAATTATCTAACTTTTCAAGATTCATTTCGCTATCATAAATAGGTAACTCACATTTTACATCAAGTTTCAAAAGAGATGTTTTCTTAGGTATCTTTTATGTTTCAAATTCTACATTGGAAGAAGAAGAAGAAGAAAATGATGGAGATGATGGAGGTGAAGGAGGTTTATCAGCCTTACCTTTACCTTTGTTCTTCTTCGATGTTTTTTAAGAAGAAGCTGCATCTCTTGCCTTCTTATCTTCGTAAAGCTCTCCCAACATCTACTGCACACTCAAGAATGCTTGTTGAAATTGTTCCTCGCTCATCTTAGTTTCAGGATTTTCACCTGCATCAGATCCTGTCATGGTCAACTTATGACCAACTCTTCGCTTTCCAATTTCTGGATCAATCTCCTCTAGGGTTCCTTCTCCACGTTGTGAGTTAGACCTAGTTAACATTCAATGGAAAAATTATACAAACATAACTTTCTCCGATATCAAATTATATGATCTAAAATGAGCATATTCTAAACTGAAGTAGAATTGATTAATGCCAACAATGAACTGAATGTTAACTTAAAGTGCTTAAACTCTGAGAACCTCTTGAGAAGAAAGACTTTAAAACAGATGAGAAACATAAGCAAGATGTAAAACAGAAGTGAAAAATAGTAAAAACACAGTGATACCAGATAGTAAGATTGATTACAGAGTTCGTCCCTGATGGACTATGTCTCCAGTTTTGCTTTCAAGATGGGCGACTGCTTTATTAGGATTGAATCCGAGGAGGTTTATTACACAGAAAATTAATCAGACTGATTGTGCATGCAGGCACGTTTTGTCACTATCACAAGAAATCTCTCCAAATTAGCATTCCAACAACTATCTCGGTTCCCAATTCTGACTCCCGATGCTCCTGTTACACTGAAAACAAAAACACTTTATATCCTCTAGAATCTGTACATAAAACTCAAAACCACTCTCCCTTTCTTCATGGCCAAAAGACAAATTTATAGCTAGTTTCGGTTCATTCAATCTCCCCACTGCTAAGTTTAGTCATGAACCTATCTAAGGTTTCGATCCAATCCACTAGGGATGCCTTAGGGTTTAGTTACATGGTATGAATTAAAAATAGGCATAAAACTTAACAAAAAAAACCCAAATTTGACTTTTTGATAATCGCTATCTGCTAGCAGTCAGATAACGACATGGAAACGGTGACTATTTCCATGTGAACAGCTGTGGTCTAACTGCAAGCTACCACCCGGTGGCTGATTCCTGACGGTTTCGTCTACTTGACGGTGATGGTGTAATGTGAACAACGCTTTCCTTCGGTGGTTGTGGCAGTGGCACAATAACTGCTATGGTTAGCTGACTGTGTAGTGAACCTCCTGTTCACATGGCATACCTCCCACTATAGTTAATTGCTAACATTTGCGGTAAACTTAAATATGCAACTATAACTATTAACTGTAACTGTCGTCCACTCACACGCCTCATTGTCGTGGTCTCGTTGCGTTAATTCTAGTGGTTAGGGACTGTGGGTTTTATTGTAATGTTTATTACAATGCAATGTATTTACACCATGGCCGACTTAAGTTTTAATGCATTTTAATGCATTTTTTTAGATATAGGTTAATGGATTTATAATGTTTTTACCATAGATTTGGACTAAAGCCCGAGACTTAGGTTTAGGTGTTTTAGGTTTGAAATACATGTTTTTCACCATAGCTTTTTAGGGCTAGGTTTTACTCATTAGGTTTTAGCATAGGTTTATATAATGACTTAGGCTTAGTCTTTAGTGTCAAATACTTACAGTTTTACATAAACCTATTATACACTTCTTTGTCACATAGCGACATTTGTGACAAGCATCACATGATGACAAACACTTATCAACAACCAAACTCTACGAGACGGACGACAAACCCATGTCGATGACCAAATCCTAGCGGAACTGATGACAACCACATTTCGACAACCAAGTACAAGACCATATCAACTATTGACATCACCAAGAAACTGAAACCAACACTAGACAACCTGAACCATAAACATCACTATTGAAACTAAAGACACTAGCCACTAAATGTTGATGACGAAACTGAACCTGTGCAACTGATCTAACAAGATCCTCCTAAATCATGACATGCCATTTTCCTTCTTGATTATGGGAATATAGTGAAAATACACACTCTTTAGACTTCTCTTATATTTGTTTCCATCTCTTTGTTCTTCCTTGATGTGAATATTAATTAGGGATTTGTTTCCTTAGGAGATTAACTAATATGCTTCTACATTAACTAACTTTGTGTCTAAATCTATTGTAGTTAAAGCATTTAATATCATTCATGAGGGGAGAAAATGTATTGTTCTTTCCAGCATCATAATTCCTAGATCTTGAATTTGGAAAATGACTAGATCGGTCATTTTTATTTCTAGTAAAATTATTGGCTATGTAGTTAACAACCTTATGCCTATAGTTATGACATGAGTAACAATTACCATAAAACACATTTTGGTACCTAAAGTTGCACTGCATTTTTTGAGGAGTGGATCTCTTGTATCTTTGTTTCCTTCCTTACTGATGCTTTGATCTGTGTTAAGGATTATTGATGGATACGAAAAGGTCAACAATTTTTTGCTTCTTCCTTTTTTCAAAACCTTCTTTTTCATCATTGGGCTTTCCTTTGAGTGCATATGCATAGCATAAGGGTGCTTCATTTCCTAAGGACTTGGTGCTTGGCTCACTATTTTAAATTTGATGGGGATATTTATAACCCATACCCATTTGATTTTTGGTGACCTTTAGACATTGAGGATATTATTTAGTGTCTTTTATCCTTTGGAAAATTTGACGTCTAGTTTGGTCTTGGGCTTTTTTTCTCTAAATTTATTCTTAGAGAAATAATCTCTGCTTCTAATTTTTTATAGTTCTTCTCCCCTTCTATCAATTTCTTTGTGAGAATTTCCTCTTTTTTATTTTCCCATTCAAGTTGATTTTTCGTAGAGGTAATATATTCTTCATATGCATTTGAGTCTCTCTTTTCCTACTTCTTGGATAATTACTGCTTAAGAGATGCATTCTAATATTCTAATTTGTCATGAATATTTTGTTATATTTTAATTGTTGTAGAAGAATTTATTTAATTCAATTTGTTTCTTCTAATTGCTTCTTTTACATATTAAATGATTCTTCATCAAAATGATAATTAACTTATTTTACTCTAAAACATTATTCCTTAGTTGTTTGTTCTTCCTCCTAGTGTTCTTGGTGCCTCTAGAGCACTAATAAGCTCTGCTTAAAGATAAAGTACTCATCCCTCTTTCCTTATTCCTCTATTGGATTTATCTTTGTATTTAAATTCAGAATCTAAGGCCATAAGAAAGAATTCATCATGTTCTTTATCAAATTATTGTTCTATTCTTTCTTTAGATGAGTTGTTGTCTTCTTTAGAATAGAAACTCTTCTTTATATGAGTCTTCCCCTTCTAGTATTTATGAAATTTACTTCTATTCTTTTGATATTTTTCTCTCTTTCCTTTTAGATTTAATGTAAGGAAATTTCGAAGCAAAGTGAATAATCCCACCACAATCAAATCATTTGAGAGGTAGCTTACATTTATACTTTCTATATCCTGCCTTTAACTTCCTCAAAAATTGATCCATCTTCTAATATGACTCATAACTAAAGAAATCTTTAGGTTCTTTAGAATTATTTGAAGCTTTGAAGGAAACCTCCTTTGGTTCCAACATCTCTTTTCCAATTCTCATTTTGTAAGTTGTTCCATCGAGAGAGTATTCATGTCGTGCATCTCTTCAATGGAAGAGATATTGACATTAAATTCAATAGGAAGATATATCAATACTTTATGAACCACTACATCTTCATCAAGTTTCTCATTAAGGCCTCTAATCATGTTGGCTACCTCATTAACTCTGAGAAAATAATCTACAATACTAGTTGTTCAACATATCATGGATAGTGGTTCCTTCTCTTTATTTTTACATCCACAGATCTCACTCTCAATTTTGTAGGGGCACATCACCCTTTCTCATGTTGTCATTGTGTTTCTTTATAGGCTCTTCACACCTTTTCCTAATTCCCATTGACTAATTTTTTTAACAAAATTTGGCACCTGAACACCAAATTTTTGTCTTGTCCCTTGTTTTCTAGCTCCTGAGTGAATATAACCACAAACAAATACCATGGTATTAAAACCACTTGATGCTTAGCCCTGACTAATTAAACCACCAAACACTTCCAATAGCACTCTAACTATTTAGATTTGATCAATCAATGAAAGGCCATCATGGGACCCCCTCACCTACTCGATGACTAACAATAAGGTTGGGAGGTTATGGTATTTGTTCCTTATATGAATACCTCCCTGCTACTTTCCTTGAGTACACCAAATGCACCTTGTTGGCTTGTTCAATCATATGGCTATAACCGGATATCACGACCCTCCTATTTTTTTCACTTTTATCGAGGTGGAGATCTCGAGATTTTCCATATGTGAACCAATCCACCTCAGTGCCATGTACACCTGATGGGTCCATTGGACTATCACTTGGGGTCCACCTATTTCCACATAATTTCCTAACCTTGTGAACACATGCATATCAATTTCCAAGCATCAGTCTCAAATCTCAACCAACTCACCTACTATATCAGTACCACCTTTAGTTTGATGTCATGTTGTGATCATGGTGACGTCATCCTATCACAAGGAATCCTTTTATTAGTGCCACATGTCACTCAAATAAGGACCACTTGTCCTTCCAAAATTTATAAAAATGCATGCCAAATGTCACCTAGAAAAGTGCCATGTCATGTGTACATAAGATGTTGTTAGTGTGAATTATTTCTATGAGCAAAAATACCTTCACTTAAGTTATAGGTGACTTATAACCCTAACAACAAGATATGGTTGCTTCTATTCTTTTGTTGTAGTGGCTACAACCATCCTCCAAAATTTTTCCTTAGCTTCATTTTAGAGCCCACCCTACCAATTTTTCACAACAACATGTATTGCTTCACCAAGTACACAAGTTTCAATGATTTTCTTATAGAATGACAACCTATCCATTAGAGCTTGTTACATTCCCCTCATAGGTTGTTCCTCTGGAATTGGTCTAGCTACAAGCTAAGCAACTTCCTCAATAAATTGCGCAACTTTGGAGGGCAACCAGCCTTCCCTCCAGAAATTGCACAATTCTGTCTAGCAGCCTACTGGGATTTAGAATTGAGCAATTCTACCAGTCAGGCTTCATCCAGAAAATTGTGCAAGTCCTCCCAAAATGGTTGCTCAACCCAGGAATTGTGCAATCCTGGGTAGTAGTAAGCTTCTCTACCTAGAAATTACGCAAATCTCATGGGCATCAAACCCATCTCCCTTCCAGAAATGCGCATTTTCTCCCAGCAGTTGAGCAGCCTCTTGCATGTGCAGTTGAGTTGACTGGTTCCCTCCAAGACCAGGCAAAATTGATTTGCATGCATGGGTTGCTTCTCCTAAGGTAGCATGCAAATACATCCCTTGATTCATGGATCTACTTGTAGTAGCTGGAGGCTACATGCAAGGATCATCTCAGAAACCTCCCACCAAGTGTCACTCTTCCTAGATTTGTGGCATGCACGTCACATCTTCGATTTTACCAAAACTCATGAACTGGACACAACAAAGCTCATTCCTAAAATCAACCTTGCATCTTTGACATCCCATGTCACATCTAGGAGCCATCGGCACATTCAGCGCAGTTGTTTTTGGGTAAGCCCTCTTTCCATGTCTTGTGTTACATTTCTGGCACTTTTTGTGTTTCACTTCATATGAATGTTGTCTTCTTGATTTTAGTGAGCGCTTACTATCGTCTTGATACACACTAGCTTTTACTAGCACCATTTCAGTTTTCATTAACATCTCACTGCTTTCATATGCATGAAACTATTTTTTGTGAATGGTCGTTGATTCAGCGACTTGCCTCACCCACATGCATGTTATTCCATTTTCTGAATCTGCCATTCATTGTTTTGCATGCATGATCATTCACTTATGCTTATGCTTAGTATCACCATGCATTCTCATTCACATTTGCTTTTAGTTGCCCGTCGACAAATCTGAGTAGCCTTGGCCTAGACTCTGCCTCACCAAGACAACATTGCGCAATCCTGAGAAGGAAAGCTCTGTCTTCCTCTCAGGAAATGTGCATTTGTGCCGAGTGACTTTCCTCTAGTCTTGAATTATGCAATTCTGAGGGACAGTGACTGCTGGCCCAGAAAATTGTGTAATGAAGTCACTAAGCCTGCAACCATTGCTAGCTGAGATTACACATTGCGCAATTCCAGTAATCAATAGCAAGACTGGACTATGCATTGCATAGTTCCAATAGTCATTCAGTCTCCCAGTATCCCAGACTATGCCTTGCGTAGTCTTGGAAGTCAATATCCCGACCTCCCGATGGAAATTGCGCAACCTTCATGGTCAGTCACATAGGAATGTTGCAAGTCAATTCTCAAGTTCATTTTGGTTTCTGACTGAAAATTTTCTTTCCATGGGTGTTTTCATGTCTCTAGGTATCGCAAGTGTTCATCTGCCTCTTAGTAGCATAGGTACAATGGTTTCGAGGAGAGTAGAGATGAAGACACCATTCAAAACACACTTGGGGATGCAGTCGATCAAGTGTCTATGAACTTTCCTACCCATGAAGACATCAAGTTGTTCATAGACAAGAACATCAAGATATGATGGTAGTAGCATCATCTAAAGAAGCACCATGAACAACCGCTGAAGGAAACATACCGGATGCAACAAACGCAAGAGGAAGGTTTTTGACAACACAGAGGCAAAACAAAGTTGCAAGTGCAAGAAGATCCACTTGTGATGAAAGCAACTTTGGAGACCTAGGCTATGAGGTGACAGCGCAACATGAAGATCGTGTGAAGATAGAGAATGGAACAAAGAAGGAGTTGCATGTGCTGAAGCAAAAACTCAAGGAAGAAAAAGAGTTGCATAGGTAAGAGAATGAGTTGCAGCAGGAATAGGTACAGTAGCAAGTGTAGCATCTAGTCATAGATGAAATTGCACTCGTACAATTTAAAGATCCATCCCAGCAGCTAGCACAGAGTAGACATGGTGAGTGGTGTTGTTGATCACATGCAAGGGAATTCAAGAGCATGCATGTCATTATGCGCACACATGCAATCCAATCCATTTGGTACACTCACCGAGGCAAAGACAAGAAGCAAGTCCAACTGGAGCTAAACATGTAGTTGACAGTTGATGTACATGACCACCAACATACACTGGAATATCAACATGGACACCATGCATCAGTGTGTTGCTAGTTCGGTCGCACCCAATAAAACCATGCGCATGTTAGCAAATGTGTTGGATAGAGGAGCCACACCAATGCACCGAGACGAAGGCAAGAGTTCGCTTCAGCAAGATGTCACCATGGAGCACATGTAAACCATCACAGATGATCAAGCTTGGCATCAGCTCACCATCTTCACCATCACAAGCATGTCAAAGAGTTGGTCTCACCAAAATGGTCTGCGTGTCAGTGATGTCTTGCATGGCTTGCTCAAGCCATTTTGTCTCACATGGGCACATGTGCATTGTAATGTAACATGTCAAGTGTAAGTCAAGTGTCAATAGTTGGATGTAACAATCATACAGTAGATGAAGATTCATGAGGGTAGATGAACTGTCACAAAGGAGAATGTCAAGGGTCACCCCACCCTTTGCTATAAATAGTCCTTCATAATTCATTGTATAGGATTTTGGTCAGCCAAGTTTTTGATAAGACTATCTTGGAGAGAGCTTGGATGGTATTGTAATGAGCCTTGCCTTCTCCACTGTGCAGATCTAGTACATCTCTTTGGAGGAGCATATGGATGTAGTTGTAATGTTCCACTATTGGAACTAGTCATTTCACATGGATGTATTGTATGACTGGAACTTACACTTCTTAATATAAAAAGAGCCAACACGTTTCATGCATTTGTTGTATTGTATTCTATGCTATCTGGTTTACTCTAAATGATATATGTATCGGTTTGCTTACGCATGCATGTATAGACTATTCTATATAAGTATGTATGAATCTTTTTGAAATGTGTTGTTGATTTAACTATCACTTTGGATTTCTCACTAACATGTCTTCCATGTGATGTATCTTTGCTTGTGTGTTCCCTTCCAAGCCTAGTGCTATCACAGGTTTCTAAGGGCTACACTCATCTCAACCCCCATGTGTTAGAACCTCTCATGCACCTTCCTTGACTCACTATAGCTGTCACACCCTTACTACCAATAGAGTTATCTTACTTGCCTCTGTGCAAAATCGCAGTCAAGGCATTACCGTACGACCCACTGTTGGGACTCCTACACCAATCTGAGGTCTAATTGGGACTTCTTACTGGGGAGATCCCCTTACATGTTGGCAGGTCCATAACTGTCAACATTTTGGCACTAGAAGGAGGGCTAGATGACAAGATGAGTCCTCACATCTATTTTGAATCTCTACATGTCTATCATGACTAACTATTGAGTTGGTCTTCCAGAGTGTATGCCTTATGGAAATGATTTCATTATCTCATAAAACCTCTAAGATAATTTGTCTCATAAAACATATAATGGTGGAGGCCACATAGCCTTGGTTAGGCACACGGTCGATGTTGTAGGCTCATGCGAAAGACATGGATTCTTTGAAGAATACATGAGTTGCGCATTGTTCATATATATACTTCGAGGGCACCCAATGTACTAGTGGGCCACGCTGCCCAAAAAATATATTCATTCTCTTGCTCCTATGGTCGCGGAGATAAACCACACTTTCAATCACTTTGACTGTAAAGCACTCAACAAAGAAATTTTGAAATTACGAAAAGCACCCAATGAATCCGTTGAACAGTTTTACATGCACTTTTGTAATCTTGCATACTGATTCCTCGAAGATGCTATTGATTGGGATTTTTTCGATGGAATATTTAGGTATCTTCTTCACATATCTGAACCCCACTTAGCACACTTTGGTGATGGATCTACACAATCATAGGCAGGAACAGTTGCTATCGCAAGTGACTATCCACCTTCACCTCATTAAACAGCTCCACCATCGCAGAGTGATGTGGGAGATCATGCACACAAATCTATTGAACTGTCACATCCTCCCACCCCACCAGCACTTGATATTTACACAGATTTGGCTTGCAAGCCTATTGGTTATCACATGGATTTGTTCCCTCAACCTCCATCCCTGCGTTCTGTTGATCCTTTGGATTGTACTGTCTTGTGTTCTTCCATTCCGAACTTCTCACCTACTGTGAACGAGGATCAAGTTGTCAACGGAGTTGGTTTTATGCAACCAACCTTTTCCATCATTTTTTGGTTGTACAATTTTCTTAGGAGGCCCATTTTAGATCTCAAAAGTTCTCTAATGAAGAGTTGGGCTGAGAAGGAGTAGGTGTTGGGTCATAGTAAGCCTCAAGCAGCATGGAATCTTTATAGACTCCGGTAGAAACATCAGTTAAGGAAGGGATAGTCTTATTTCCAGTCATTGATGAGATATTGGTTTAAGGAGAGGTATGAGGCTGAGGGTCAAGTAAATCAATTGATCCATAGTAATGATCTTTCCAATGTGAGGAAATCACATCTTGCAAAAGAAACTAGATGCAATAGCAAACATGGCATAGATGTAACTACTACCCAACAAGATGTTATAATCTAATGGGGAATCAATGACTTAGATATCAATCAATATTGTCTTGTCGACAACAGTTATGGGGAAGTTGTGAAATATACTGAGAGGCTATGAGGGGTGACTGTCCCAAGCCTAAAGAGTGATAGTGGATGGTGACAGGTTAGGGGAACCAAGTTGCTTCCAAACACTAACAACCATCACACAGATGGAGGCGCCTTCGTCTATTATACACCACTATACAGTGGCCTTTTTTATGGAAATTGGTGTTTGAAAAGAAACATATGAAGGGGTTATGTTCCTTTTTATCAACATCAAAGAATACCACATGATCGTCAAAGGGGTCGACAGTGCCTAAAGAAAATAGTAGAGATTTCCATTGGGATGGGCATGTCTAGAGGACTTCTAGTGTTGACATGGCAGCAGAAAACAACACCAAGTCATCTACTATGCTATAGGTATTATATGATTTAGAAGAAGCAACATTTCGACATAATCGCCTTTGGGATCTTAGGGGGAACCTCAAATTTAGGTGGAGGGATCTATACTATACCAATTGGTAATGATAGAGGTTTAGTAGAAACTATGGGTTGGAAATCAGTCATTGAATTCACAGGAGGCTTTTCAGATTGGCACGACCAAGTCTGGAGGTTGACTTTTTTCGATGTTGACCTCTTCGAAATTCATCATGAGAATCTGGTAATTGTTTTGGCCATATTGTGAACAACGGTGTGCTGCATTACCTTGGATGTGTTGCGTAGCCACATATCCTTGATGAGGAAAAGGATTTGTAAGCACAAAAAATTGTGGTGAAGCAGAAGGGAGAGGAGGTGGAGCAATGGGCCGAGGTCCTTAAGAAGTAGTTGCTTGATGTCGAAAGAAATATACAGGAGCAACTAGAAGACACTGATGATGATGAAGAGGTTGTACCTGATGAAGCATCAAGTTCTAGGCATGTGGTGAATGCATATCAATGCTCGTAAGTAATGGTGAAGACAACACCAAAAAGAAACCCCAAAAGAAAAATTATTTTTACAATCTTAGGAGTAAAGGGGCCCCCCTTACACTTGAGGAAGCACAAGAAAAGATGAGACTATTGTTGAGGAAGGTTGATCCACCAGCCGCCCCAAAGTAGAAAATAAAGAACAGGTCCATGAAGACAATGGTGGACAAGAGTACCTCCATGAGCATAAAACTGCAAAACACTCCATCGGACAACACAAACATTCATTCTACCATAGACAACTTGGTGAGTCTACAACCTCTAGACTACAACATTGTGGATGGGATGAAGAAAAATCAAGAAAACATCAATTTGTTCAAGTTAGCTAAGATCCAAAGTCAGTGATACATCCTGCTATGCACATTGGGACAAACAACAATGGACAGTGCAGCCTCTACCTGCAAGGGAGAAAGCACACCTCTCAGATCACGTTCTACTATGCTCAATGCACTCCGGATGGTAGAAGCAAACTCAGGTTGCCCTCCATTCTTGCTATCATTTGAAATTTTTAACTACAATGTTCACGACTTCTTGATTGATTCTGGCACAACCGCTAATGTCACACCACTCTCCATTGTGAAAAATATCAATGCACAATGGAGCGAGACATCTGTGTGAATCATCCAACTTGATCGAACATCGGTACTAGGCATTAGTGAACTGCGAGACATGATCATTTGAATATCTCATGACAATCGAGTCCACCAATGCATTAACATAATTGTTATGGACATACCGGAAGCATATGGTCTACTACTCAGTAGACACTGGTCCAGCAAGCTGGACGCATATTTTGCTACAGACTAGTCCCACATGTGGCTTTCGTACAAGGGAAAATGCAACCAAATCCAGGTATTATCCGAGAGGTATATGAAGCATAATGTTAACACCCTTAACAGTGAGAATGAACCAATGGCCTTTGCAGATCTCACGTTTCGAAACTACCTCCTAGAAACAACATTGGGGCATTATCCTGCATGGCAAGCTCCAACCCCAGCTGACACACTGTTGGGACTCCTTTCTTGCCCAACTAATGGTAATGAAACATGTAGAATGCATTGTACCATTAGTAGTAGTAGCAGTAACAATAGAAGTAGCAGCAGTACTAGCATGTCAAGCATTTTGTGTACAAACAAGTTGTGGGCCATAGATTTTGACAAATCAAAGACACCCGATGGCTCAAGGACTAGGTATATCTCAGTCACCCAAAACAACAGAAAATGAATGATTTCAAGCTTCTTGAAGTTCAAGTGCACCAACAATGTTGGTGAGTACAAGGAACTCATGTTGGGTTTACAAAGGAGCTTCAGCCTCAACCTGGTCGCACTCAAGGTGATACTACACCCTGCAAACAATGTTGATGCTTTCAAGGGCGTAACAATTGAGGAAGGTAAGCACAAGAAGCCCCTGAAAAATATAACTGAGGGCAAGAAAAGAAACCCCATTCCCAAAGGTGGGGTTTCTCTCAACGAGCTCTATTATTTGAAGAATTTTTGTCAAGGACCCATAAATAACAAAACCCACAGGACAACCACTACAAGTTAACATAGCAACCTGGGGACCAATCATGATCCGAAGATGGCCAAACATGGACCATAGCAGCGACAAGTCTTTGACCACTTCATCAAACAGTACTGGGATATGCTTGCATGGGCAGATGATGACTTGAGTTCATACGACATGCAAATAATCAAACACAGGATTCCAAGTAAAGGAGGAGCCAAGCCATTGTAGTGAAAGCCAGGTAAATCACATATGTTGTTTGAACTCCTCATACAGAAAAAATTAACTAAGATTTTGGATGTTTGGATTACTTTCAAAGTTTTTCATCGTACATGGGTTTCTAATTTAAGTTCTGCATGCAAGAAATATGAGGAAACATGCTTATGCATTGATTTCAGAAACTTGAACCACTCCCGTAATAAAACCAACTACCCCATGCCATCAACTAAGCCTATGTTGCACGCACTATGTGAATCAGTGGTGTCGTCTTCACTTAAAGGTCTTTTGGAATACCACCAAGTTCTGGCAGTGGAACCCAATAGCCTAATATTGGTCTGTGAGAATCTTAGCACTCACACACGCCGTCTGCAATCACTTGGCAGGAGGGTTGACAACCTTCCTGCCAATGACCAAGATCTCAAGCATTGATTCCAATAGGCCGGGATGCTCCCCATGTCATGTACATAGTCTGCCTATTGCTTGTTGTTTTCATCTTGTTTTCTTTGATTACTATCTTTGTTTTTACTTTGTTTGTCCTACTTACTATTTTTGTTTATGTTTGTTTTGTTTTCTTGATATATTACTATTTTTGTTTCTGGAAATAAGTGTCACCAACTACTACGTTCTAGATTTTGAATAGAGTATGTGGCTAAAATTTGAAGAGACTTGTGACACTACAAACACTTGGCCAATCTTGTGCCTTTCTTCTTTGTGTTTGGCTATAACCTTTGACCGATGAAGTCTTGATGGAAAATACGAGCCGTCTGCAAGGGTATTTTTGGTCCAGCCATGAACCTATGTCCACACTGGGAAGCCCCATGCCTGTACTCGGCCTTCTTCTAGGAGTGTTCAAGCTCATCCAACTAGTAGAAACAGAGAAGGGGAAAACCTAAACGAGAAAAACTATGTCAGATGTCTTACATGCTTCTCTGAAGGAACAACCTCTTCTGCTCTCAATAAGTCGGGATCCCTCTTCCACCCCAAAAATAAATAACTGCCTATGCATAGTTCTCTTGAAAAATACGAAGGCGAAAGAAGAGAAAGGCTTCCTGCACAAAGAGATGAAGCATGCAACTCCACCAGGGTACTAACCAGGCTCATTGGAAGTGGAGCAATGTGTGTGTTCATGCGTGACTCTGTTGGGGTACTATCCAGGCCTGTTGGCAGTGAAGCAAAACCAAAAATGAAAACTTATACTTTGAAAATCTTAAACTCACGAGCTAAACTACCCTTCCCATATTTGAAACCCTCCAATTGAGATGAACTTTTTATTGTGTTTGACTAAGTTGGCAAAATATGAACCATGTATGTCCATGGGGTAAGTGGGGAAGCTGAAGTAACCTGCATAGCAATTCAATACTCCCAAGAGACCAAGGCCCTGTGCTATCAATGAACCAAAATAGAGAAGCTCGAGTTCTACCAGTGTGTCACCAAGTGTTGTAGAAACTACAACCACCCTCCAAAATTTTGGCCTGCACCCAATTTCAGAGCCTCCCTTGAGAGTTTCACTTGATGACTACATAGACTCGGGTTCACTCTGTGAGCTCGTGTGAGTCTTCGCATTTGCCTACTTTTTCATTCCACCCAAGATTTTGCATGTTGATGTCAATTTCATGCTTGCAACCATGTTCTAGCAATGCTCAAGGTGTTTGCTTCGTGTGTACATGTTGTGTTCACTATGAAAACATCTGACGCACTCACACACAAATTCACATTCACTGTCGCGCAAGCATCGTCACGGTTGATCAATGATTAATCACAAGTGTCGCGCTTGTCGCTTGCACCATTGGTCAGTCATGTTGAACATGTGTGTCCAGATGGTTTGAGTCGTCTCGTTGTCGAGTCATGTAATTATGTGTTTGCAAGATCACATATGCATATTTTTCTCGTTCACACACTTAGTAATTTTTCTGAAATTCTGATGACCAAACTCCCCTCTGACAGTCAAACCATCACCCTACCATCGACTATATCGACTGTCACCGAGAACAGCACAGAAGCACCAATTAAGTCATTTCAAGTTGTGCTGCCTACAAGAAAATCAATCAACCTTCAAGCTAGCCAACTGGAGGATTTGACCCAGCAACCACCCTGGGACTCATTCCCCTGAAAAATTGTGTAGAGGCTGTAGCCATTGCCTACTCCACTGGTTGGAAAAATTGCACAGACAGACCGGATAGACACCCAATACCTGTCCATGTCTCCCTCAGAAAATTGCGTAGTTTTTCCAGCCAATCCTCACGGTGGCCAACCGGCTACTCACCCAAAAAATTATGCAACTTTCATGAGCAATTTGCTTCCGAGAAGTCCACTTAGCTGAAAAATTGTGCAGAGGTGATCAACATGTCGACCTCCGACATCAGTGCAGTTTTTCTCACCAGCAGCTCCCAACAGCATATTTCCAGTTCCCTCCCAGAATTGTGCAGTTTCTCCTGCCAATCTCCCGACAGCTAACTTCCAGTTCCCTCCAGGAATTGCATAGTTTCTATTGCCAGTGACCCATCATCCAATTGCCAGTGACCTACCATCTAGCTGCCAGTTCCCTCCAGGAATTTTGCAGTTTTGGCTGCCAAGCTCCTGACCTGTTCCTCCAAAAAATTGGTCAAATCCTGTCTGCCAATCCTCCCTGCAGCTCAACTTGTTCCTCCAAGAAATTACAAAAAATTTACTATCAAGCCCCCACTGCCTTCTTATTCCAGAAAATGTGCATATTTTCTTTGCCCTGCCTTCCTATAGCTCGGACTATTCCTCCCAAAATTTGCGTAGTTTTTCCCTCCAGCCGAGCCAGACCTCACGGATAGTCATTTTCGACTCGAATTGCCCATGTTCATCACCCAGTGACTCTTGCACAGCTTTCATCAGCAATGCCTAGAGCTGCCATCCCGCCTCACAACCTTTTTTCCTCTCCTAGTCACCTACATCCGAAATAATCATGTGTCATGGCATACTAGGAGGTTTTGCATTTGATGTCATCTCATCATGAGTGACTATAGGTACAGGTACACCAACAAACATGGCACAACAATGAATGGGATGAATGAAGGGAGCACATGCAGAAGGACAAGTTCACCAACAGACGAACAAACGATGCATGCGAAGAGATGTGCTCATGAATAGATGATCATGCAAATATGTTTGCAGATGAATAGATGAGAAAATAGGCAGGATGTATTCACATATGGACGAATAGACAAACAAGGGTTCCTATACTGGAATACTAGTATTCCTGCACTAGAATGTTGTAGTTCATGTACTGTGATTCCTTTACTGCATCAAACGAGTTTTGCACTTATGATAAAACAATATTAATCAAAGTATCTATGTTTATAAATAGGATGGATTCAAATAAATTGCAGATATAAAGGAGTTTCTTTTATTGCCAGTTTCTAGGTATCACTATGTTTCTTGATCTGATCAAGTAAGGTCTTCAAAGATTTTACTAGATCCTACAAATTCATGAGTAAAAAAAGAAGTGGGACAAGGGTATTTAGAAAGGGAAGGAAAATTATTAAGGGCACTTAGAATGAGATAAACCAATCTAGGGAGATATAAGAAAAGGGAATGGGAAAAAAATTTAGGGGTAAGAGGGAAAAATAGAAATCGAGACAAGAAACTTATGAAGAATAGGAGGGGTATTCCAATCTAGGACAAAAAAGAATAACTAGAGGGAAAATTAAGAAAAGGGAATAAGAAGAAAGGCAGAGTATTTACCTCAATCAACAAATGTCTCTTCCAAGTAGCTTAACTACAGTGGGAGTTTTTTGTCACTTGTACAAGATTTACCATGTCAATTGCCCTGAACTTGGATAAGGGCTTGGTTCTTCCATTCAATCTATTGCCAACAGAAAACCTTATAAAAACTTTCTTCTTCTCAATGACAATCAACATTTATAATAATCAAGTAACATCCCATTTTATTCAAAAGATGGATCCACCCGCCAGCATGCTGGCTTTCAAGTAGAAACTTCCATGATTGTGTCAACAAGCTAATTTTCACATTCATAGATTAAGATTTTTTTTCAATTTGTTGATTTCTGTTTTTTTTTCTTTTCTTTTTAACTTTTTCTTGGAAAAGAGAAATCAATTCATAGTAGGTTGGTATCACCACCTACCATCCTCAATTCTGGTTGTTGCTTCACATGTTGTATGAAGTTTTCTTTAGTGGTGGGCTGAAAGTATATTTAAGTCTATGCCCATTCACAAGGAAAATCGATTCATTTCCATCAATGGTCTTAATTTCAACCACTCCATTTTCAAAAACTTTAACTACTTCATATGGACTGATCCTGCCTGTACAAAATTTCCCCTTAAAATGTTTAAATTTGAAATCATAAAGGAATACCCAATTACCTAGTTGGAACTGCCTCTTTTTAGTCAACTTGTCATGCCATTTTCTACGCTATTGTGACATTAATATATTGTGTTGAACAACATCCCTCCTTATTTCATCAAGTTCATTCAATTGTAAGAGATTATGGCATTGCGCTTCCGAGAGATCCAATCCCAACTGGACTGCAGTCCTAAAGTTTTAATCTGGAATTCAATCGGTAGCAGGACCTACTTCTCATACACCAAATCATAAGGTGTATGATCTATACTATTCCTCCAGGTAGTTCTATAAACCCACAATGCCTCTAGTAATCTATTTGCCCAAACTTTCTTATGAAGATTTACTGTTTTGGTAAGAATGGACTCGGTCACTTTATTATTATATTCTACCTGGCCATTTTCCTATGGGTGGTACGATGCTGATTTCCTGTGTCGAATTTTGTATTGAGCTATGATATCTTTTACCATATTATAAACACCAAATAATTTCTCTTGGAACACCAAATCTAGTAAAAATCTCATTAATTAAAAGATCAACAACAACTTTTTCAGTGGAAAAAGAAACATCTCTAGCTTCTACCCATTTTATTACAAAATTTGTACAAACCAAGACATGATTTTTGTTTAAAGATGTTGGAGCTATAGGTCCTACAAAATCAATAGCCAATTTTTCAAAGGGTTCAATCTTGACTTGAGGACACAAGAATTTCATCGGTTTGACCAAGTTGGCCCATTCATTGACAACTGTCACAATGCTTGACATACTATTTGGTATCCTTAAACAAGGAGGGACAAAAGTAGCCAACGCAGAGAATTTCATATAATTCTATTGGCAAAATGCCCCCCACAAGGTTCATCATGGGAATATTTCAAGATATCAAGCACTTCTTCCTCTCTCACACATTTATAAATAATAAGGTCAAGTCTTGTGTAAAAGAGATCTCCCTGAATCCAGGAATATGAAGCACTTTTCTGAATAATTGTCCACCTCTCTCGAGTGGATAGTTGGGGTGGTGTTTTACCTGCAACTAAATAACTAGCTATATCAACAAACCATGGATAATTTGTTGATACAGAAAAAAATTGTTCATCGGGAAAAGAATCATCTATAGGAATTATTTCATTGGGATTATTTAATATAGAAAGAAAATCAGCTACAATATTTGATTTTCCTGGTAGTGTTTGAATTTGTTAATAGAAAATATCATGGCTAGAAACTCTTTCTTTGTTACTGTGTAATTTAATTCAGTAGGTGATATGTTTTTACTGGTGAAGTAGATAGCATAGGATAGTTGGTTTTGTTCTTGTCCTAAGGCTGCACCAATAGCAGTATCTGAGGCATCGAAGGAAATATGGAATGGAAGGGACCAATTAGGCACCCTTAGGGCCGGTGCCTATACTAGTTTTTCCTTCAAATCCTCAAAAGCTTGTTGGCAAGCTTTAGTCTAAGAGAAATCACTATCCATATCTGATAATAGGAAAAGAGGGGTATCTATCCTAGAAATGTTTTTAATGAATCTCTGGTAATAGGCCACATGTCCAAGGGATCCTCTCACCTCCCTTTGTGTTTTAGGTGAAGGAAGACGTAAAATAACTTCTATTTTGGCTGAGTCTACCTAGATACCTTTGTCAAAGATAAGATGGCCAAGAACCAACCTCTCTTTGCACATCAATCTACATTTATTATCACTCAAAGTGAGGCGATCTTCTTGGCATCAAAAATGAATTTTTCTAAATTTTTAAGGGCTTCCTAGAAAGAATCACCAAATATTGAAAAATTATCCATGTAAACATCTACACACTCAAGGTTGGAAAAAATAGCCAAGATTTCCCTTTGAAAGGTAGTTTCCACATCACAAAGTCCAAAAGGAAGCACTCGATAAGAGGATGTTCCCCATGGACAAGTAAAAGTGGTCTTGTCCTGATCCTCGGGTGCGATTTATATTTGGTAGTAACCACGAAAGCCATCTAAAAATGAAAAGTACTTTTTTCGAGAAAGGGTATCTAGCACTTGAATGATGAAGGGAAGGGGAAAATAATGCCTGAGAGTGGCTTTGTTTAGTTCTCTATAATCAATACAAATACGCCATCTCCCATCTTTCTTCAGAACTATCACTAATGGGGAGACCCACTAACTATCAAATATAGGATAGATAAAACTAACATATAAGAGCTTTTGTAATTCTTCTTTAACAATCTCTCTTAGTGTAGGGTTCATATTCCTTTGAGGTTGTCGAATAGGTCGGGCTCCTTCCTGAATGTAAATATTATGAGTACAAGTTTCAGGAGGGATGCCTTTCATGTCCTCGTAACTCCATGCAAAGGCACCAAATGGTGTCGGAACAATCTCACAAGATGCTTTTGTTGGGATAGGTCTAGGTTTGAGCTAATATATAAATATTTGCATAGAATAATATCAACAAGAGTGGTCTCAGACTCGAGAATGCTAGTAGATGCTGCTAAACTCTATAGTGGGAAAGGCTAGGAATCATAGTTTCCTGAAAATCTAGGCTAAAATTTTGAGAAAGTGAGTCACAATTTGGCAATATGTAGAGGTTATTCAAGAAATCTTGAATCTTACCCTCCTCGGTCAACTCGACATACTGATGAATCAAAGAAAGATATTGAGTCTCCTCATCACTACTATCACAGTCTAGCCATAAGGTATCTCGAAGCTCCTAGATAGATCTAGCAGGTGGGTACAAGGAGACTTTTTTCCTACCATCTCCATGGAAAATATACATATCATCGAAGTGGCATCCTATATAATAATATGTTGTAGCAAGCCATGGTTGTCCCAAAATCAAGGGATTTCCCCCAATAGGATTTTTTTGTTGTAGCACAATAAAATCCATGGGATATTCCCAAGAATCAATCGAGACAACCACATAATCTAGCACACCATCTGGCTTGATTTTAGATATTTCAGCAAACTCAAGCATAGTATGGGTAGGACGGATGTGAACCAACCAAATTTGTTCCATGGTCTGTGTAGTCATAACATTGATTGTTGCTCCCAGGTCTATCAATACATTGGGTAAAGGACACCATCTATCTGAACAGAAAAAACTGGGTTTCCAAGATTGTTATATTTTTCAATTTGAACGCATCCTATCATTAACTCAGCTGCTCTTCCAACAAAATGGATAGTGTGAGGCTCTACTCTTTTCCTTCCTGACTTTTTAAGACAGAGTTCCTAAACAATTTTAGTACATATGTGGATCTCTTTAATAGCCTGAAGTAAAGGAACCTTTATACAAATATTCCTAATCTCATAAGCTAGGTTAGACTCAGGAGTGGGGTCATCTTTCTCCATAACCAAACTCTCTGGAAAGGGAGGTCATATTGAAGAAGAAGGTAAGGGCTCTGAGTGTGTGGGAAGAGGTTGACTAGTGACATCTTCCTTCGAATGATTTGGAGTTTCTTCCTCACTTTTCTCCTTGATAATCAACATCGGTTGTTTTTTTTCTTTTCTATATTTACTACCCTTCCTAATATTAGTTGAAGGGCATTAATCCAAACTAGCATAGTTTGATAAATAGGGAAAGGATGTGGTCTAATAGAATCAATCATTTACACTACTTTGTTATTTGTGTTTGGTACTAGTTGTGCAAGGAGTTGAGGTGGTCGAAAGGGTGGTGGTAATGGTAATGATGCCATAGCCTGTGTTTTTTGAGGCAAGGTTGCTGGTAATGTAGTTGCACCATGGGATAAGGTGCATAAGTAATGGGATATGACTATGTTGGTGCAGGATAAGAATATTAAGAGTGTGGTGGTCCCCTCCATCCTTGTTTCCAAGGAAGAGGTGATTGTCCATACTAAAAATTATATCCATGCTGCCAAGGTTGAGAGTAATTTACATTTTTATAGGAATATTGTGGTGCATTATAACTAGAACAATATGGTGCATGATCAGGAATCATACCTGTACCTACCTAAGGCCGTGACTTTCATGCTCCCATAGCATGCAATGGCTTGGACTCCTGATTCTATCCTTCAAATGCTACTTTCAATCCTAGTATAGAAGGGCATTCTTCAGTATGGTGTTTTCCATTACATATCACACAATTATTAGCACTCTTAACATCTATAGGACATTCACATAAAAGATGCTTTTTTCTACATTTCAGACAATAAATGGACAACTTCTCTTGATCTTCCACTAATTTTTGTTGAATTTTTAAAGAATATATTTGTTTGCTAACAGTATTTAGAATTTTAGTTTTCATATTGTCCATTTTATTTTCCAAACCAATAATCATAGCATTCATGGATCCAAATCTTCTATTTCTAAAATTTCTTCAGAATTCCTCTACCAGATCTAGATTGATTCCATGAGAACTTCCTACACAAGTCACAAATATGATCAAAAGTCAGCTGAGCGATATCCCCTTGTCCTAGAAAGTTCAAATTATTTCTAGCATCATCAGTAAGTCCGCGTAAAAACAAGGTTCTAACCATCAAGATAGAAGGACAAATCAAGAAGAAAAAGGTAATAGTGTTGATTGCTTTATGAAGTACCCACAATTTTATTCATTGTAAGGTAGCAAAAGAATTGAATTGCTTCTTATATCCAGCACCAGAGTGTCAAGTGATGGTTG
>APFE030113668.1:0-19035 GCA_000404065.3 Pinus taeda | reverse complement strand
ATTGCACCCAGTTTTCCATGTTTCATGTTTAAAGAAGGTTATAGGCGACAAGCTCCCAGTTCAAACAATATTTCCAGAACTTGATGAGGAAGGAAAAATTATATTGGAACCGGAAGCAATCATAGAAACAAGAACTTGACAACTACAAAATCGATCAATTTCAAAGTATCTTATCAAATGGAAGAACTTATCTGCTGAAGATTCCACATGGGAGGATGAGAATTTTATGCAGAAGTATCCAAAACTACTCAAGCGTTGAGGACAACACTTTATTGAAGGCGAGGGGCATGTTGGGTCCCTATAATACTAGCGATTACCCCATTAGTATTGTAGTTATACCCCTTATTAATATTGTTGTGCCCCTATTGCCCCCATATTGTTATTACTGTGCCCCATAGAATCCCTCTATTGTTATTTTTGTGGCTTTATATTATTATTGTTAGGTCGGCTAATTTATATTGTGACTCCTTAGACTCCTATATATAGAAAGGAGGTTTTTTTCATTTGAATCATCGAAGAATTGTTCATTTATGTAATGTAAAGGAGGTTGCCCCTTCGAAGAGGCTGAATTCTAAGGTGTTGATCTATCTTTTCTATCTTTTCTTGAGCTGGTTTCATAACAAACTACATGGTAGCATATTTTAACTTTTTACAAGTTTGTCATGGAGGAAGCATAAGAAAAATCTCCATATGATTGGGAGAGATAACCAATCGAAGGAGTATTGACTCAATAACAAGGTTAAGGCTCTCCTAAATCAACCTAAAGCCCATCCCAAGGGAGAAAAGACTTTATTTTTTTATTGCTTTGTTCAACGACAACACAATTATCTCTAGCTACCATCAATTATGGAAATAATGTCATGTTCCCGCTCTTTTTGGGCTATATAATTTCTTTTGTCTTTTTCATATTTATGATGCATGAAAAAGAATAAAAGAATGCTATAGTACAATGGAAAGAATGAGTGTCCCAATACAGATGCACTAGTTCCTGGCAGGGCAACTTTCCTATGCTCAATGCAAGGTGACAAAAATGGTCAATGACACCCAAAGGAATGTTCTTTCCACGAGTAAAAAGGTGTGTCAAGTTGGAGAGGCTAAATGATTGCAGGGTTGATTTTACAGAATACATGGTCAAAAGCTGGCTTAAACATGAGTCCAAGCGAAGCCAGCTCAAGCCCAAAAGGTACAAATGGTCAACATGCAATGCAGCAGCACAACTTAACACAAAGGAGCCTCTAGGGTATAAAGCCAAAAAATAGCGAAGAAGAAGGAGAATGAGTCTCCAATGCACAAGTCATGGTGGGACTAAGGAGGACTCCAGAGCCTACTCAATATAATAGAATGGGCAACATATGCTAGTGATGATCTAACTAATATGCCCATGTAAAGGTTGGCTTTACCATCATATCATGATTTTATAAGTCGGCGAATGAAAATGGTTTGTGAATCAAGACATGATGGGGTCAACCCTATGACAAAACATTGCAATATGGAGGCTAGTATGCAAAATGCAGTGAAAAATGATATTCCCTAACCTATATGCCAGTAAGAAAGTGATACCTACCATGATGGGGTTGTAGTCATGGGGCCAAAGAAATTTCTCAAAAAAATTCCAAAGTATCCTGTCAAAACAACCCATCCCAACACTTCAAGCCAAAAGGTCAAAAAGTCCACCAAAGAAAAATCAACTTTAGAAAAATTAATTTTCATTTTTCAACCTATGTAAGGACTTTTTGACTCACAATTTCTCATTTGTGTTTTGGGCAATTAGGTGAAGGAGCTGTGGAGAAAAACCCAAGCGAGCTTCCTCCATCAAATTCAACCATTCAAACTGCTTCAAATCTTCCAGGTATCCTTCTAATTGTACTTTTGATAAGTTTTGATTCTTTTTAGATGTTTTGTCATAAATTTGACCATAAGGAATTATTTTTAAAATCTTTGCTATGTTTACACGTGATTTGGATACATGTGATCCGCATATAGGGAGGCCCTATACGCGACTGTGTTAATAACTAACCCACGTGTGCACGAGTCTAAAATTTTAAACATGGATTTAAAGATTCAAAACATCATTTTTTTCAAGATGACAATTACATGGCATGAAAGAGTGCATAGTTCCATTGATAACCAAGTGATGGAGGATCAAAATACATTAGATGCCTTAAGAGGATGTGATTTGTTAAAATTCTTTAAAATGTCGAACATGAAGGAAAATACTCAATTGGTTGAGTTGCTAATCCACTATTGGAGTGCAAAAGAAGATGCATTCATGATTGATTAGATGTGCTGAGGATTGAAATAGAGGATATCTATTTCATTACAAGTCTTTCCCGAAGGGGAGAGACGATGCACTCAATTGGAACGACAAGAGGTAGTCTCATTTTAGAAGACTACGTTTGCATATACTATCCTAGAAACCCCAAAAAGGTTGGAATTCATATTCCAGTCAAGTATGTAGATAGCTTATCACTGACAATCCTATTATTTACCATAGCCAGGGTAAACAGTTCTGTTTCTCTACATTAGGCTTCGCGTGTTTCCATGAGCCTTGCATTGGATTGTCTCACTACAGTCTTTGATTGGTGTGCACCTCTACTAACCAACATGAAGAAACAACTTACTTCCATCCAGAAGGGTCAAACGAAGAATTTTGGATACGGAACAATATTATGTTCCTTATTTTTTGAAAGAGTTCCTGGGCTTCGTCCCAAGGTATTATCCGCCATCAAAAACCCAGGAGATCCATAGATGGATAGGTGGTCTGACTTGATGAAACAACTAGGGTGTCGTGAGATCCCTAGGACTACATTTGATGATGATTTTTTCCTTTGGTGGGAACAATGGTCATTGCAGTCGAAGACAACCCTTATGCTAGAATGGAATTCCGAGGAGATCCAGATCTAGTATTTCCACCAGATGCAGCATGGGGTTTCATAGGTATAAATGATTTTTAATTTTTGAATTTTAAAATTTTTTGGATTTTCAATATAAATTAATTAAAAAATATTATTTTTGATGAGATAAAACATTTACAAAATTATTGATCATGACACAGATGTTGGACAAGTGAGACCTAATGGTCTTCCTCGACATTAGCGTCATGGAAGAGATGTTGAAGGGGCTACAACAGAGAGTGAGAGGGTCCACCATGTAGTCCTGAGAAACTTGGTGAGATTGACTCACCAAGTACCTATGGTGGCCATAAAGGACTTACCAGAGGAGATGCAGCGATGTGTGGTAGGAGTACCATGGGATTGGGTGCGACTATTGTAGCAGGTGGATAATGCCATTGTTTTCTTTCTTTCTTCTCATCCTAAGTAGGATCATTAGATAGGTGATTAAATATTTTTTGATTAAACATGATGATGGGCAAAAGCCCAAATTTTGTAGGACATTTTGTCCTGATTTTGTATATTATTTTGGACACAAAAACTCTATCATATATAGACGGTTTTATGATGATCATATATATAGATGATACTTTGATTATTTTTTATGTTTTAATGTGATGAATTATTTATATGCTAATCCAATACTTGATTTAGCAATAGAATCTGCTAAGAAATTTCTGATCGTGGAATATGAAAAAATGTGATGTAAACAAATGATCTTTGCAATAAACGCACTCTCAGAAATTAGAAATACAAATAAGGATCTCTTACTTGATAGATGTTATTCAGTGGAGATACCACCAGTTGTGGATCCAAATAAACTATTAACGAATTAATATCAAGAGATATCGCCTCATACAGTAAATTAATAACAATGGTATATTCAGAAATATTATTTGAAGCGGGACTAATACATACTCCTATCGAAACCGTCAACTAGTCAGATGGATAATAAATCACCCAAGTTGAAGAAGCAAGGTTATGGGTGTGTCTACTGGCACCATCGGTGAACCCTAGATATATCAAATCATACATCAATACCTGCCAAAGCATATAAAAAATATCGACATCACTAAACCCAATAGATAGATACGTACAACCATACAATATATACAAACAAGAAAATGCCCAGCGGAGGCATAAGCAAAGTACTTCTTAATGTAGAGCCCATTTCTAGACTCCGCAAACTTGTTTGGATTCTTAGAGATGTTCACTAGAAAAGTTTGTGAAATAATAGACATATTACCTTCAGAAAAAAAATTGTGTTGGAGCCAAAGGGTTTAAGACTGCATGAGCATCACTAATATAAGGATTGGGAAAACTTGATTCTACTTCCTGCAAATGAGGGAGAAAATACAAACAATGGTACAAATAATGCAATCCTGAGAAGAAGTCGAATCTAGAGTCCAGGCGAGAGCTTGTTGGGAACGGGTCCCCTAGGGTCTATTTTGGGGTTAAAAGCCTAAGTTTTGGGGCTAAAGGCCCAAGTTTTGTGTAAATGAATGTAAAGTCTCCACTTAGTGGTCATGGAGCGTGAATATGTAAAGAGTCAATAAAGGGTTTCTGCCCTTCTCTTGTGTAAAAGCATGTTAGCTTTAGAGATATATCCATGGTCAACAAACCATGGGATTATATAAAAATGAGGTCTTAGAGGAGTCTAAGATAGTTCAATTGAGTTCAATTGATATTTGATACTTGATGTTAATGAATGTAATGGGTCTGTGAGAGCTAAGAGCGAAGAGTCTTAGCATAGGAAGAGGCTTTGCAACTGAGTGCGCAGAGGCCTAGGGTAGAAGTCCACAGCTACGTGCGCAAACCCCTGCAACTGTGTGTGCAGGGTAGTTAGAGTTTGTACTGGATATTTGAATCAATAGTAAAGAGGAGTATTCTGAAATTACCTGTGTATTTTAATTCTATTCATCGCATGTGATTATGTTATGTTGAATACTAGGTTCATGTTTTAATGCTACTCTAATACGCGAATCTATATGTTTCTCTATTTTATATGACCACAAGTAGAGATATATGTTTACGTGAAAGATAACCGTAATGCATGTTGAATTTAACTGATACTTAAGAGAATCTGAGTAGATACAGAAGTAAGAGTAATTACAGAGGCATGTAAGTGCCTGATCTATCTATTTAGGGTCTGTGAAGGACGATCGAAGGCTTTTGTAAAGACTTCAAGGATGAATAAGAGAAGTAATTTGATAAGCCCTAAAGGGCTTATCAATCTATGTAAAGGAATTTTAGGGATAATAACTGACATCACAACCATCTCAGGGTGCGGAAACTTGGTCCCTGCATTCCCCCTTACTACTTCAGGTGAGACTTCAGCCCGCGGTCCGCAAATTGATGCTGAAAGGGCCAGTAGTGTAGGGATTTTCTTGGCTAATTAACACTGAACCTGGGTCAGGACCCATCAAGCCAACAAATGATTTTTTTTCCAGGATCGATATCTACATAGCGAGATGTGTGATGTCACATTATTGCAATCCCACTAAGAAGGAGATTGAAGACTAGTTGGTTAGAAATATACACAAATTCATGGTACAAGAAAATTGGAATCCTCAATTGGTGAAAGAATAGTGGTTAGACAAATATCTATACATAGAGATACATGAAATCTTATTTTGTTCCTTCTTGGTCGAATTATACAAGTGAATTGCGAAGTTGGCAAACGGCCAAGGGAGGTGGAGGCTTGACGGTCTGATTCTCTAGACCCTGGAGTTAGTGTGGAAATTGGAAGCCTCTAGAGATAAGATCGCACATGTTGTTGATCATTGGCTTGACCATATCATAGGATGGTTTTTGACAGAGTTCGCGATCGATACTTCGGTCAGTTACAACGAAGAAGAGCGTTGCTTCTTCAAGGGGCACGAGGCAAGTATTTGAAATCATTAAATACTTGGATTAAAATGATCTTGTGTGAAAAGCGGGTTATGAAGATACCTTGATGTTTGGGGCTATGCGAAGTGGAAGGATTTTCAAGGACAAAGGAGGAAAAGGCCTTGAATATAGCCTGTTGATTGAGCCTCCTCTGAGTGACAATGAAGGAGTAGCACAGGCTTCTCTATTCAGCGTTATTCAGTTGATAAGACAAGGCTTCTTGCAAATACCTACACTTCCTCCATCCTCACCTCATCCATCCAGACTGCCTCCATCCTCACCTCATCCATCCACACTGCCTCCATCCTCACCTCCACCGCTTACCCCCTCACTACACAGTCGCCACCTCCACCACCGTTTAACATGGCAAACTCCGTAAAACTACCTGTGTTCAAGGGTGTAGGAAATGAAGATCTGGACCAGTTTTGGTTCGTCACAAAGGTTGTATGGGAAGCTCAGGGTATCATGGATGATCAAATAAAGAAAGCAACATTGGTTAGCGTTTTGCAGGACCACACACTAACTTGGTATATTAAGTACTGCACTGATAATTCGACATCCACATTGGCCGATATCCAGACTGCGCTGAATAAGGAATTTAGTAGACCTAAGTCTAAGGCGTAATCAATTATGGGATTTAAGGATATCATGATGAAGCCTAGAGAAATGCCTTGGGATTTGGATCAAATATTGAAGTGTACGATCCATGAAGCCAACATGAATCTGACTGATGGGCAACACCGCGAATGGTTTGTGGCCTCGCTCCTGCATCACCTAACGGTTATGCTGTCACAACGGAAGATTGGGACCCAAGTGGAAGTTCTAGAAATCACAATTAGATTGCATGAGACACCAATGTAGGATGCTAATTTGGGGGTTCAGCAGATTCACGCGCAGTTGCAGAACCTTTGCCTCGAAATGCAAAGTCTAAAGAAAGACAGAACAACTCGGTGAAAGGCGTGTGAAGAAGTTTGGTGCCTAAAGTGCAAAAGCCAGGGGCATGACAAAGATCATTGTCCTATTTTCGCAAATTATGTTCCATCAGGGGGACCAATGCCTCTAAGGTCGGAAGCTGCAGCAAGGCCATGTATACAACCGACACTATGGTGTGATATCTATCAGGTAGATGGGAAACATGAGACAGAAATTCGTACAGACACTGCAACAGCTCTTCTGCAACTTTTGTCAATATGTGGGTCATGATGAGCACAATTCCCGAAGTTACGAATTAATGATGGAAAAAACATTTGCATACAGGGTGTAGGAAGAAACTCAGCCTCTAGACCAAGGCTCTAGACGAGCATGAGGCGAGTATCAGGGGTGTGGAAGAGACCGAGGTGGAGGAGGACCTAATAGAGGTCAAGGGCGAATTATTTATTACAATTGTCAAGGACCAGGACACTACGCGTGAGACTGCCTAAATCTGACATGGCTAGCATGCCACTATTATACTCAGTTTGATCGTGCGATGGAGGATTGCACTATATTGTTAGCCAAGATAAGTGAGAAGGGGGTGCAGCCTCAGCAACCGACTCAGAACTTGTATATGATGAGGGTTGAGCCTCGTGAAGAACACCCCAAGGAAAATATTGTGCTATGGAGCAGAGTGACAAATAGTGAGGATAAGATGAAGCAACCTAAAGAAGGTGAGTGGGTTTGAAAAGCACCAGAAAAGGAGGTCGAGTTTGATCTAGAATGCGCAAAAGAAACATTTATGGAAGCAAAGAAAAGTTTCACTGAGACCTCTACCTTAGGGAGTCAAGAGAAACCAGTTGAAGAAATGGACCCATCCATGATTACCACATTCTTGGAGACCTGCATGAAACTTCTCCACGATAGTAAGGTTGTGAAGACACTGTAGGAACTTATCAATAGGTGCATTGGCAAGGAAAACGCTACTGACGAATTGTGCATAGTCAGAAAGCTTGGTAAGCATAAGGCAAGGACTAGACGTGAGATGAGACTCACAGTGCAGATAAGGGAATACGAAATGGACCAGGTTATCTTGGACCTAGGGTCCAACGCGAATTTTTTGCCAAAACAGACATGGGAAAGAATGGGGATACCTACGCTACAGTGGTCTCCGATTCAGTTAAGGATGGTGAATCAGTAAAAAATCATCCCAATGGGGAGTTGCAGGGGGTAACAATTGATATCGAAGGCGCGAGTGCACTCGAATATTTTGAAGTAATAGAGATTGTTGATGACAACAATCCCTACCCTACACTCCTTGGGATCGATTGGGCCACTAACATGAATGGGCTAATCAACCTGAAGAAGTGAAAGATGATATTTGGGACAAAATCGCTTCATGTAGTGGTGCCACTAGACCCTATAGAAGGACCGCGCTATACTGAACCGGTCGGAGATTATGAATGTGATGATGATTTGGACCATATTTACAAGATAACAGATCGAGAATAGGATTGGGTGAATCTGACAGCATACGGACGTATTGTATGGGACCGCGAGAGCTCCTGCACATTAGATTCAAACTAAGAACTGGAGCACTAGCCGAATCGACTACATGAGTATCTACATTGTTGTAATATAATGACCAAGTCATTGTGCTGTGTATCATCAGAGATAAGAAATATGCCTTACTATGATGGGTTAACTGATGTTGATCGCTTTTTGGATGTATCTGAAAGGGAAGTTCCAGAGAAGCACTACTTCCAAGAATTAGATTTAGCATTTCGCGTTATGCCCGCAAGATGGTGGGGTACACACAAAGATAGTTTTGATGATTGGTGCAAATATAGAAGGATGATAAGGGTATGCTTTGGCCACCCGAAGGTACGATTAATAGAAAAGTACGATGGGAGAAATGATTCGCACGATCATTTGGCCAAATGGACCAAAGTTTACAAAATAAAGCCTCAACCGAAATGGGTCCATCTTTTTTGTCATACCCTGGATGTTATACCAATGAATTTGCACACATCTATGGAACTCTGCCATGGTACCGAAGAATGGGATATTTTGCGCCAAGGATTTCTTATGATGTTCAGTTTTGAGGATGGATTTGAATCTATCAATGAAGCGTTGTAAGAGGTTAAGATGGAAATTTTCAGGATACCGCAGGATCCTCTAGATTTGATTCAACCTGGTTTGACCACCCAACTTAGCCACGCACTAGAGTACTACAATGTCAGAGTGGAAGAGGAAGACGAAGACCCAAGGAAGATTAATATTCCAAAGACTAAAGGACACCACGAAGTTGAAGGACCATAGCTAGAGAACCCAGACATAACTGAGCCGCCCAAAACCAGGCAGGTGAACATTGGCATGGAGGCAAAGCCAAATTTTTTCAATATTGGGGACTACCTGGATGACGCGACAGTAGATAAGGTCACCGAACTACTCCACGAATATCAAGATCTATTTCCCACAAAGTTTTCAGATCTGAAAGGGATAATAGGGGACTTGGGTTTCATGAAGATCACCCTAAAACTGGACATGAAACCTATGAAGAAAAGACCTTACCACCTCAATCTGGAGTATAAAGAAAGGGTCTACTTAAAGTTAGACAAGATGCTTGCGGCAGGTATTATTGAACCCTATGGAAGAATCTAATTGGGTAAGACCAATAGTAGTTTAGGAAATGAAGTAGAAGGAACAAATAAGGATATGTGTAGATCTTGGGAAATTGAACAATGCCTACATGCATGATCCCTTCCCAACTACATTCATCAATGAGGTCCTCGATAATATTGGTAGCCAGGAAGCATATTCGTTCACTAATGGGTTTTCTGGATACCATCAGATCAAGATCACACTATAGGATAGAAGTAAGATGACCTTCATGACTGAATGGGAATGCTTCCAGTATACGATGATGCCTTTTGGGCTGAAGAATGCATCGACGGTCTTTTCGTGTGTAGTCATTGTGACATTCACGGATTTCATTCATAAATTTCTAGAAGTATACTTTGACGATTGGACAATGTTCGAACTGGTGAAGTGCCATGTAGAAGGTATGCGCTTGATGTTAGATACATGCTAGAGGTACCAAATTGCACTCAATCTAAAGAAATGTTAGTTTTGTGTCCCTTTGGGATCTTGTTGGGCCATGTGGTATGCAGAATAGGCTTGATGGTAGACCCTGCGAAGATCACGGTCATAATAAATTTTGAGGCACCGAGGAGTGTGAAACAACTGCGTGCAATGTTGGGGCATATAGGATACCATAGGAAGTTCATCAAGAGCTATGCTCAGATCACTGCACCAATGGAAAAACTGTTAAATAAGGATGTTACATTCTGTTGGAATGAATAATGCCAAAAGAGCTTGGATGTGCTAAAGGAGAAAATGGTCACCGCGCCAATCCTAGTTTTCCCAGATTAAGGAGACTTGGACTGGGAGTAGTACTAACACAGGCTGGTGAAGGAGACTTGGATCACCCTATAGCGTTCATAAGTAGGAAATTGTCCAATTGTTCATAAGTAGGAGATTATTCCACAATCGAGCGTGAAGGACTAGATATGGTGTACACACTCCAGAAGTTCGGGCATTATTTGTTGGCAAACATTTTAAGATGTATACAGACCATTCTGCATTGAAATACCTGGTCAAAAAGTTTGTGTTGGGGGGGAAGATATGCAAGTGGTTGTTGTTGTTCTAGGAGTATGATTTTGAGGTTATTATGAAACCAGGATGCTTGAATGCTAGACCAGATCATCTGTCATATGTTGAAATTGGAGATGAACCTACTAATTTGGAGGAAGGACTACATGACATGCAGCTCTTTGCAGTACGCATCGTGGACAACCACTTTGAAGATATTATACACTTCCTAATGAAAGGTACGGTTCTGGAAGGATATACAAGCCAACAAAAGAAGGAACTGGTGGTGCGTGCAACAGAATTTTCTGTCATTGCAGGGCACTTGTAGAAAATGGAATCAGATGAAATATTGCGACATTATGCGCCAGATTTTGAACGAGACAGCATCCTCACTCTGGCTCATGGCAGAGCTGCGAGAGGTCATTATGCAGGAAAAGCAATAGCGCAGAATATTCTACGCATTGATTTATGGTGGCCAACCTTACATAAGGATTCAAAATTGTATTGCAAGGCATGCGACACATACCAAAGGATGGACAAACCCTCACGTAGGGATGAGCTACCACTGAATCCGCAGATATCGCTACAACCCTTCGAGAAGTGGGCGATTGACTTTGTAGGACCAAATCAACCTCCAAGCAAGAAGACGGGTGTGCAGTAAATCATCACCATGACTGAGTACTTAACCAAATGGGCAGAGGAATAGACTGTGAAGGACTATACAAGCATGAAAATAGCCAAATTTATCTTTGAGTACATACTGACACGGTTTGGTTGTCGAAAAATTCTAACTAGCGATCGAGGTACATGCTTTCTCAATGAGACGATCAGTGCGATGATGGAAGAGTTTTAGGTTTACCATCAAAAGAGCACGCCATATCATCCACAGGCTAATGGGACGGTGGAAGTGTTTAATACAATATTGGAGAGTGCACTCACAAAGGTTTGCAATGATCAAAGAAATGACTGGGATGTTCGCATGCTCGTGGTGCTATGGGCTTATAGAACAACTTGCAAAGAGTTGACTCAACAAATGTCGTTCATATTGGTTTATGGCATGGAAGTTGTGATGTCGATGGAGTATATTGTACCTAGTCTACGCATAGTGGCATTCATAGGAATGGCAGATCACAGAGCCTTGGAGGAGAGGCTCGTGCAGCTAACAGATCTTGAGGAGGATAGATTTCTATTTGGATTCCATCAACAGGTTCAAAAGGAGAACGAAAAGGCATGGCATGAGTGGCACATCAAACTGTGCACCTTTAAGGTAAATGATTTAGTTATATTATATGACAACAAGTTTGATAAATTTTTAGGAAAATTTCGAATGCATTGGCTGGGACCCTATGTCATCAAGGAGAATACTAATGGTGGATCAGTTCAGTTGGTAAAGTTGAATGGAAAACCATTCCCAAGGCAGGTGAATGGCAGCCAATTGAAGCCATACACCAGCGATCCAACTAGATGACTACATTGTGGAAGCACAGTCGTTGGGCTCCAGGCAGCTGAAAGGAGGTGCGGGACTATAAACTACATTGCCTAGGTTGGGGAGCTACGCGATTGGGGAACTACACGGAATGGAGGAATGTCACAGTGTTAGCAAAAATGCACAAGAAGTTGTGTATCCAAACCCGGACTACGCAGGGCAACTAGAAAGTGACCATTATGGTCACTGTTCATGACTTGATAGTGGGAAAATGGCTAAGTGGAGTGGGAGGGTGGAATTTAAGTCAAAATTTAAGGGCAAGATCTGTGAAAATATGTCGCCAATATAGCATTTATGAATGAATTTTGGGGCGAATGGTCGGATTTGAATTTGAAAATGCCTATAAATTACAGGTGGCTACCCAGCAAAAAACACTTGGCATTTTGAGAGTTGAGGTGTTGAGCTCTCAGGCGCATATGAACCATGAGTACTTCAAAGCTTTGATAGCAAGTTCAATGTTTGAGAAGTTTCCAAAAGAGATGCAGGAGTTGTTGTCTAGTATTATGTTAGCGCCCGCAGAAACCGTGAGTGCAGGAGAAGCAATGGCAGCTGAGGGAACTACCCCAAAAGTAGGAATGGCAACTGAGGAAGTTACCCCAAAGGTTGAGAGCGTTGAAGTATTGGAAAAAGTGCATAAATCACTAAGGACACCTAGGCTAAGGCCTATGCTAAGCAAACAAGGTTCAAAATCAAAGAAATATAAGAAAAAAGCGCCACAACCGGTGTGTGCATCACCCAAAAGGAACCCATGGAAGGAAAAGCCCATTGTGCAAGAGAAGGGAAAGCTAATTGACCTTGAAACTGAAGAGGATGTTGAGGAGATCCCTATGGATGACGAAGACATTGACATGGTGGAGGAGGATGTTGGCGTTGAGGGGTTAGACCCTATCTTTATGATGCCCGAGTACATTCCTTCGCGCAGGGGCAAGACAAAGGTTCCAAAGGACATTGATGAAAACATGGTCGCGTTACATACACCCTTGTTACTAAACAAAATCACCTTTGAAGGGTCGTGCCTCACGCGCATCCCCCTCTTAATATTGGAGGATTGTGATTTGGATGATACTGATAGAGTCGGTCTTGTTAGTCCTCTGTCAAAGATCAAAACTCTTTCTGCATTTCATTTTTAGGTGTCTCGCTCCATCCACTCAGCTACATTCCACTAGGGGCATGCCATAATCTGAGGGAAAGGTCTTGTCAGTCATTTCCCCTCATGTCTGGCACCTGTTGGCTTAGGTATTTTCATCAATGTTCACTAAAGTCCATGATAGTCAAGGTTTGATCTTTTAATGGACAAGAGTCATTTTCAGTCATTAGGTCTACGGATCAGATAAATTGATCTTCAAACATGTCCAATAAAGCCATGCAGGCCAAAGGGAGACCCTTACAAAGTTGTGATTTAAATATTTTCATCGTCATGTTGACAGATTATGACTGTTCTTCAAAACTCTGTTTGGAAGAAAAGTCAGACAGTGTGTCATTTGTGATAATTTTCAAAAAAGTTTCCAGTTGATCTCTTCAGGCGCAGTCATGGTTTCCTTGGCCAAATTCCATGTCAACAACCCCTGCAAAAAAGTGCCAAAAATTTCATCATTTTAGCTAAAAATTCAAAGGGAAAAGTGAAATACAGAGTTGTATTAAATCAGGGAAAAAGTGCCAAAACAAAACATTAGCAAAGTGGGTTTCGAAGAAACAAAAATCAAACCCATGACTCCACAAGGAACAATGTCATTTTGCACACCAAGGATAGAGAGAAAGCATTTCAAGGTGATTGAGAGAGCAAGCTCGCATTTTGAGTGAGGTTGGAGGTGTTTTCACATGGCGCGGCGCACAGACAGAGAGGCGTGATGCACAGAGGGAGCGTGGCGCACTGGGTGCTACCACGTAGTGTTAAATTAACACATGTGTGGCGCACACAAAGGACGCATTGCACAGGCAGAGGGGCACGGCGCACACCCACAAAGGCCCAGTTTTGTTCCAAATTTGCAACAAATCGCTTTGAATCCCTTCCAATTGACAAGTAGGGTCGACAGCTCGGTTGCTCATATGTTTTTGTGAACATGATGGTGGTTTATGGCCATGTATAGTCACAATAAAAATGCCTAAACCCTACCACTTGAAATCATCAAAGTCATTTCTCTTAGGGTTGCAAATTTGTTGTGTTGATACCAAGGTTCCTCCTCCCTTTCACCTTTCATTTTTCCCCTTCTTTCCATTGTTCCCTTCCCCGCTATTCCATTTTTCCCATCTTTCCTTACCCTAAAACATTACTAAACCCCTATTCCTTATCCCCTCCACTCATTTGTCAATGTAAAACCCCAAAACCCTACCTTATAAAATCCCCAAACCCTCCTACATGTCCCTAAACAAAATTCCCCCCCATAACCCCTAATCCCATCATATTATTCCCCTTCCTAACACTCCCTTTTTTCATTGTTCCCCTTGGTGGCAGAGATCACAACAACACATAGTTTCACAACCATCATCAAAGGGTAGTCCAAGCACAATCCATATATAGCAGTCATGGCATCTGAGCATTCATCGGAGTATGAGATCGAAACCCAAAGTGATTCATCCTCAGAAGAACAAGCTCCCCGGAGACATCACAAAAGTGGCAAACATGTTAGGGATGAGCCAACCACCCTCATAGAATTGCGGGCCTCCCCTCTTTCCATGTCATGTTTCCAACATCTTTCATGTTTGGAGTTTTGTCAAAAGGTGGTTAGTGTTCGAGTTCATCATGCATTGGCCCGTCTTTTTGTGCTTCACCTACATGGAGATCACTTTATATTAGCCAGGGTCACCATCACACTTACACCTGAAACTATCTCATTAGCAACTGGCATACCGAATGTTGGAGAACCATAGCACAAGAAATAGAAGGTTGATCGGTAGCATTATGAGCCTTACATTAAGGCCAGTTTCTTGAGGCAGCTCCAAAGATTCCTTTCCATTTTGATAATCTGAAAGATTATATGCCCACTCATGAAATTGATCATGAAATATTCTGCTGCCGAGGGGAGTTCTCTCGTTTATATGCCTATCACATCAAGGTTCTCATGCACTTTACCAGGGTACGGATGATGAACATCCCATATTTCATTTGCAGGAACATAGAGAGGATGAACACCTTCATGTAGCACAAGACCCCTCAGTAGAAACTTAACAGTGTTTATCATTTTGCTCTTATTAAGATTTTGGTGGTCCATCATATGGGATTGCAGGGCATTACTTGGGATGAATTCATCTCCTGTGACCTCTTTAGCACTTCACAGGTATTATCAGAGGTTGAACATGATATAGATGGTCCTTCTCATCAGTATGAGCGCCATGAGACCACTACTATGCCAGTGTTCATCACCTAGCAGAGAGGTAGTAGACATTTGTTTGCAGCAGCAAAGCGAGTGTTATCTCCACTCGGGGTGGAAGGGGCTTCGCTTCCGACATCGGCAACAAAGGTAGAGGACAAGGGCAAGAGGCCCATGCATGATGAGGGACCATCATGTGAAAAAGAGGCCGACTTCATCCTCATTCATGATGATGATACAGATGTGGAGAGTGCCAAACTTAGGAGGACCATCCAGGAGCAGCAAACGGAGATCCAAGCCTTGTCTCTCAATTTGGAGAGGGCTAAGTAGATTATCAGGTATTTGGAGCAGAGGAACAAACAACTTGAAGACCAGCATGAGATCATGGAGCTGCAAAACATCTGCGAGAATCGCCAAGCTGCCCAACATAGGAGGATTGAGCACACTCCATTAGAGCAAGAGATTAACAATGACCGAGAGTCTTTGCTCGAGCGTATCAACATCCACCTTGAGAGACTGTTAGAGAAGGCCGACAAGGACAAAAACATATTGAGGTGGATGGTTTATCACTACAGGGCATGGAACATGAGTTCAAAGGCTTGGATAAGGAGTTTGAAGACGAAATTTAGCAAAGCGACAAAAAGGCAAAAGAGGCAAAAAGTGTAATATCAGCACGGAATCTTGGCCAAAGCCTCTATGGCCTAGCATAGCACTTCATAGGGAACCTCCAGCCCAAATTTCAAAAAATTTGGGGCAATTTGGTCACGTGACAAATTTTTGGGCACAAAGTAGGGTTTTTCTCCCCGCTTGGGATTGGGAGCTCCAAATCACAAATGGTTTGCATTTTTGGATTCAGCATGAAAAATCATGACTATTGGTGCATGGCCAAGAAAGTTTGGGCAAGTTTTGAGTCCCTAGGAGGTCAAAAACACTCAAAAAATGACCTCTCTGCCCCTATTTTGACACACAGGAAGCAGTCTTGGGAGATTGAAGTTTTGGAGGGGCAAATGAGCACCAAATTCAGAAATTCCACCTGGGTTGGAAGGCAGACAGGCAGGGTTTTCAAAAAAGCACACTTGGGAACAATTTGGACTTTAGCAGGTACCTCAAAATCGCCTCCAAAATGGCGCGGTGCATATAGATTTGGGCGCGACGCACAGAGACCCAAAGGCCAGAATCACCTCCCCTATGTGACATTTCGATACGCGACTTTCTTGAAGTGGGCCCGCTCATTTACACTACATATTTTTGGCACCTAAGCCAAATTTTAAAGTATTTTCAGTAAAGGTTGGCTCCTATCCAAGTGGCAAAGGAAGGCGAGCAGTCACCCAAGCAATTTGTCATTTTTGTAACGCTGCACCTGTCACTAGTTGTTGGCTTTCCATTTCCATTTTGTAATGATTTGAAAAACTCCCCAATTGTGGGTTGCTATATTTCCCAATGGCATAGTCTATTTATTGTATGCAAAACAATTTACAAAGGGTTGGTTGTAATTTCTGGGAGACTATGGGAGAGAAACTCAGTTCTTCATTGTATATTTTGACAGAGAATTAATGAAAGGCAGCAGCTCTAGTTCATGAGATTCATGTAGTGTGGGTGTAGCAAATGTGTTCTCTTTATGTTTCATATGTATTTCGTTATGTTTCACAGTTCATTCATATTCATTTCTAGTGAAATTTTCTGAGTAAGATAAGGTAGAATTCATATTTATTTCTCTTCCTGTGGGAAAGTTTCACGTTATGTGTTCTTCTTTTATTGAAAAGGATTCATGTGTTTATGCCCTTTTTACCCTCCTAAACAATATTTCCATTCTGCATTATTTCAAATTTAATTGCTAGACTTTCCGCCTGTCTTGCCTCACGAAGTAATCTGTGCCTTTGTGTTAAATTCTCTGCTCATATTGTTCGTTGGTCCCATATATCCTAGAAACTCAGCCATTTATCAAAATTGCTTCCTGTTTCCATATTTATTTACCTAGTCTAAAATCAATATTCACTGTAAGTCACCTCAGACCATATCATTTATTTATTCATTGAGCATGACACAGAGAGATCCCTCTCCTGTTCTGGTAGGGCTAGCTACCAGACTGAGCGTGGTTTGTGGTTACCCTAAATTTTTCCTTCCTTCAGCCTAAGGCAGATTTAGGTGCTAACATAGTGGCGACTCCGCTGGGGAATGAAATTACTCCCCTTACTTCCTAATAATTCTAAGCTTCCGGATCATAAGTTTAGGCTTTGATAGGCTGAGTAAGTTGGTTGTGTCCTTCGATTTTTCTTATTAGCACACTGGCTTCTAGAAGATATACCAGAGCTAATCCAGATCTAGATCCTCCGCATATATACAAAAATCCCAATTTGATTCCAAGAATTCATCATCAAGGGAGCTCTATATCTCCCGTGTTCAAATCCCATTCATGCGCTGACATTTTTGAATATCTTGAAGAGCTAGATTTTGATGAGCAGTTTGAAATATCATTGTTCGAGACCAAATCTGAAAGGGCGGTTGAATCTACTATCCCCAATCCACAGTTCCTTGTAGACTTGGAAACGGAAAGGGCTAACCAGTCAATTGATAATTACATTGTAGCACAGCTTCAAACTCCAATTGCTAGCCCCTTAGAAACTGCGCACACTCCTCCAACACCTCCAAGGCCAAACCCACCAAGAGTGATGGCTGCTCGTTTTGTACCTCTTGTTGTACCTCAAGTTTTAGATGATATGCCCGCAGATTATCAAAGTAAAATCCCATTTTTTGATGGCACTCCTAACAGCATTACCGCTCAACAACATGTGGACAGAATGGTAGATTTCTGTGAACTTCACAAGATCGATGCGGAGAATGTGGCAATGAGACTTTGTACATACATTTGCAGGTGAAGTGAGGAAATGGTTCAGAGGTTTGTCAGCTACACGTATCGCTACCTTGGCCGACCTACAAAGACAATTTTTAGGCTGCTGGGAAGTGAAAAAGAATCCTCTCCAAATTCTGGCTGAATATGAGCAAATCAAACGAAATTTTGGTGAGTCAGTCCAAGACTACTGCATCAGATTCAATTCTGTTTATAATGAAATTCCCAATGATCTAAGGCAACCTATGGGGCTAGCCATGGTGAATTTTCCGGATGGTTTTGATGCTAACATGGCTTATCGATTAAGAGAGAGAACCAGCCACAATGGAAGACATGCAGAAGATAACGGTCAGCGTTGAAGCAAATCTATTGACCAAGAGGGCTAGAGCAAAGGCAGAAAAGAATGTCACCGTAAAAGAAGAATCTTCCTCAGTAGATCAATTACTCCGGAAGGTAGATCATATGCTTGAAAGGGTGAAACTTGACAAACCTGAGCCACAAGTTAGAAATCCTAACTTTCGTGGCCAGCGACAACCACAATATAGAATAAGGCAGAGAGATCAATGATCCCAAGAGCAGACAGCACAACAGCCAGTACAACCACCTTTGCAGCAGAATTTTGTGCATGGACCGGAGTCAGATGAGGATCGAAATATAATAGGTGAAGAAAACTACTTCTTTACTCCTGATGATTTGCCTATTTATATTACCAAGGATGAGGAGTATGCAAAAAGTTCGGCTATATTACCATGTGCAGAATAATCAGATGGACGTGTTGCAGCTAAAGAATAACGTTATTCCTAAAGGCTTGATACCTTTAGAAAAAATCTTTGATCAAGATGATGTAGCTCGCAAACCAACATTGCAGCCAACAGAGAAGGGTGTGGAAGAGGTCAATGTCGGAACAACTGCTAATCCTAAAATGGTAAAACTGTCTAAAGCATTGCCACAAAGGAAAAAGGACAAATATATCAGTTTGTTGTCTTCATTTGCAGATGTGTTTGCTTGGGACTATTCTGACTTAAAGACATATGATACCAATATAAT
>APFE030113667.1:16619-53408 GCA_000404065.3 Pinus taeda | reverse complement strand
TATTATATCAATAAATAAATATTTGACCTTCGTCCCAAAGTCAAAAATTAGTTGTTAATCAAATTTAGTCGTTGGAGACTCTGCTCAGACTATTTAACATGCCAAACTCGATCTGTTTCTTCAAGTTGTCCTGACGATGAACCACACTAGTTGGTTCGAAACGCGTTGGAAAATGAAATTTTATGTGATTTACGCTGAAGAATCTCTCATAATTTTGACATGGACCACAGAAGCCTCAATTCTACAAAATCCACCTCCTTTAATATTTTTTTATCATATAACAAAGATCACTTCCCTTTTAAAATAAAGATCCATCTCTCTTAACAAAGGAGCACCTCCGGATTACAAAGATGATTCTTGCGTTCTACGGAGGACGGAACGACTCTACAACTAGGGCTAGCTTTGGCGAATCTCTGAGACGGCGCAGACAAGCACGACTTGACACCCTCTGAAGGCCTGACCTCCTGATCTTGACAGTGAGACACAGGCATATCTACAAAACGTATGGAACCCCTGCAGGGGGGGCCGTCCAAGCCCTCCCCCTTGTCCAATACCTCGCTGCCGGGGAGAATGGGGTCAATAATGTTTGGTTTGATCCATGCAGACGGGGACAACAATGAGACGATGTAGCAGCATATGCCCAACGCACCTGCCAGTCAGGCAGACAAGCGTAATGAAATACCGCAAGGAAAAGATAAGACAGGGGAAAATACCACGGTTACCTCGAGCACATGCAAACCAATAGAAATTGAAAGACCGAAGATAGAATTGCCCGATCAGAAGATTAATGAAAGAATCCAATACATGAAGGACCATGCACTCATAGGAAAATTTATAGGCTTCTGGCCAACAGAAAAAGCCTTGTATGGTTGGATCGTTTCCAAATGGAAAACCAAGGGCCACATAACACTGCAGCTAGGGCCGAAGGGATTTTTTACTGTGATATTCTTGTTCCTAGAAGACAAGTTCAAAATCATGGATGAAGGGACATACTTTTTTAACTCAGCAGGATTGTATCTAAGGGACTGGGTAGCATGATTTAACCCGGACAAGGAAGATCTCTCCCGGGCTCCAGTGTGGATCATAATGTACTCACTTCCAGAGGAATATTGGGATGAAGGGCTGCTCAAAGACATTGGAAATGGACTGGCGGACTACATTAAAGCAGCTGAAGAAACGAAACTCCGAAGATACACATCCTATGCCTGCACCTGTGTCTTCATGCGCCTGGATAAAGCCCTTCCGGATTCGGTAAGTCTCTCTCATGATGATTATGAATGGATTCAACCTTTGGATTATGAACATGTACCTTTTCGCTACCACAAATGTCATGCTCACGGGCATCTCTTTAGGGACTGCCCACTAAATGCCAAAGCCTCTGATTCTGATCCCACCAATCTGCATGCCCAAGAAGGTTTCACCAAGGTCCCTAGCAGCAAGCGAGCACATAAAAAACCTTCCTCCAGGAAAAAAACCCAGCAAGAGATGGCTTCTATCCCTTCCACAAATAATATCTTTGAAATTCTAGCACAAGCCACAAAAGAGCAACTCTCTAGCTTGCAACACAGCCCCATGCCTCTCTCCTCCACTCCACTCATGCCCCCTCCTGAGTCCTCTCCTGCATCTCTCCTCCCTAGGGATGACGCCGCAACCCCCAAAAAGAGCCAAAAATGATTTGATGGGAATGCAAAGGATATGGAAGTGGAGGGAACCACTTCTAAATCAGGCGGAACTCCCATAGCAAACTCGGAACACCCTGAAGGAACTTCCAAAGCCATGGAGACGGATGACCCACAAAATCAGTCCTGGCAACTAGCGCTTATCTCAGAGGAAAGCAGTCAAGTGCAGCATATGGAGGAAGAACCAGAGAGCATAGATCTAAAAGGGCTAGACATTTTTGGATTGGAGCAAGCATGTAGAAAAAAGGAGTATGACAAAATCCAAGAGCACCAGCTCAGTACTCTGGAAACAATACTATCCAGAGCATATCAGCAACAACAATTGGGCATACAACCAGGGAGCCAATGGGACGGTAACCTCCTTCCAAAGGACTCCAAAAAGAGGGGGAGAAAGACAGATCTCCAGAGAACTATAGTAGTAGGGAAAATCCTAGTCGACTCAGGCAGATATGCTAAATTGACGAAGTACTACAGGCCCACTCCACACAGTGAACAATGAAGCTCACCTCATGGAATGTAAGAGGGCTCAATAGCCCTGGGAAACTTAGAATGATTAAAAATATGATAAGGCAGGAACACCCCCAGATTTTCTTCCTGCAGGAAACAAAATGCAACAGTAACACCCTGGGAAGTACCCTCTCAAAATCTTGGTCAGGATGTCACACAGTGGCAGTGGATGCATCAGGCGCTTCTGGAGGCTTAGCGATTGCATGGAATACGCAAACAATATTGTTGTCAAATTTCCATGCATCCCACAACCTCATCCAGGCAACATTTCACATAATTGGCACCAACATACATGGTCACCTGACCAATGTCTACTTCCCACAGGATGCTCCCAATAAAATTTCTCTTCTAGACACCATAACAACCCTCAACTCCAACAGAGAGCATTCTCTCTAGCTCATAGGCGGAGATTTCAATATGATCACCAAATTAGAGGAAAAGAGAGGAGGTCGGGCCAAGCTGGATTAGGAAATGGACCACTTCAAAGATTTCATCCACAACAATATGCTCATCGACATGCAAACTCCCAATGGCATGCACACTTGGAGCAATCGTAGGACTGGGAGGTATCAAATTGCATCGAAGCTCACCAGATTCCTCATCACGGACAGCGCAATACATCTCGGAGGTGACCTCTTAGCATTCATTCTCCCATACTCCGGTTCTGATCACTGGCCCATAATGCTCCAATGGTAGCGACCAAGGAATTCTACCAGACGTCCTTTCAGATTTGAGGCATGCTGGTTATCCCATCCCGCTTTCAAAGAATTCATCAAACAATCTTGGAACAACTTCTCGGCCCTAGCAGGATCAAGAATGTTCCAATTCCAACAGAACTCAAATATCTGGAAGCCCAAATCAAAAGATGGAATAAGGAAACTTTTGGCAATATCTTTCAAGCCCAACAAAACCTCAACAAGGAAATGAGGGATCTCCAGCAACAGATAATAACAGAGGGGTACAGGGAAGGAACTCTGGAACGGGAGAAGCACATACATTATCAATTGGAGGAGAGAAACAAGCAGGAAGAGATTCTCTGGAAGCAAAAATCCAGAATCAGATGGCTGAAAGAAGGCGAGAGAAACACCAAATTCTTCCATAGAACTACTATTCAAAGAAGAATGCACAATACTATCTCCTTTATACAAAAGCAAGGGGGGGCAAGAGTGGAGGACCATGCCAAGATCGAATAGGAATTAATCAATTACTTTTAGGATGTTCTACAAGAACCTCAAATTGACAGAAGGAATGCTATAGAAAATATTACTCAACATGTGCCAAAAGTCATCACAGAAGACCACAACCAACTCCTCCTCCAACCTGTATTGCCAGAGGAGGTGGACTTAGCCATGAAACAGCTCAAGGAAGGCAAAGCACCGGGGCCGGATGGCTTCTCCACCACCTTTTTCCACTCATGCTGGGAGCTCATTAAAGAGGAAGTATGGAAAGTAGTTGAGGAATCTCGATCTCTTCATTGGCTGCTGCCGGCGCTCAACTCAACTTTTATTGCTTTCATTCCCAAAGAAGATGGCGCTACCACACTGGATAAATTTCGCCAATTTCACTTTGCAATGTCATCTACAAATTCATCTCTAAAGTCATTGCAAATAGGCTGAAGCCACTGCTACCCTTGCTCATATCGCTGGAACAATTAGGGTATGTTGAAGGTCGACAAATAATGGATGGCATTATCCTTACTCATGAAATCATACACTCCCTCAAGATTTCCAATCAGGCAGGTATGATTCTCAAGATTGATCTCTCCAAAGCTTTTGATAAATTAAGTTGGACTTACATTCAAAAAATGCTAAATGCTTTTGGCGTTTCACCTATGTGGGTGCGTTGGGTTCAAAGTTTAATCTCCTCCACTTTCTTCTCCATCCTCATAAATGGCATCCCCTCTCGACCTTTCAACCCCTCCAGAGGTATCAGACAAGGGGACCCTCTTTCTCCCTTCCTTTTTTTTTTGATGGCAGAAGGGCTGGGGAGACTCATCAAGCATGCCCTTCATTCTTAGCTTCTGAAAGGAATCTCCATTCATAATACCCCTGCTACCATCCGCCAACAATTTGTGGATGACAATATGCTCTTTGGATACCCATCAGCTCAAGAAGCTACCATCTTTAAAGTCCTTCTAAAGGACTTCTCAGATGCCTCAGGTACAAGCATCAACAAAGCCAAATCACAAATCTTTTTCTTTCACACGCCTCTCATCATTCAACGTGCCATTGCCCGCATTCTTGGTTTCCCTATAGCCACCCTGCCCTCCAATTACCTTGGTGCCCCTCTCATCGACTCTGCCATTAAGCATGCCTCTTGGTGCAGACTCTTAGAGAAATTGGAATCCCGCCTCTCGTCATGGACTTTTAGAGCACTGAACATAGCCAGTAGATTAGTTCTTATCAAAGCGGTGCTTCAGGCAATGCCCCTATATCTCTTCTCAATCCTTGCAGCGCCTAAATGGGCTCTCAAAAGAATCAGAGATATTCAGCGCAACTTTTTGTGGGGAACACATGGAACAAATCATAAATGGGCCCTTGTTAATTGGAATACTGCTTGCAAACCCAAGGAAAAAGGAGGATTAGGTCTGAGAGACCCAAGTCACAACAATGAAATCATGGGTGCGAGAATCTGGTGGCAATGGCTCACAACACCAAACAAGCCTTGGGGGGTCATCTGGAAAGCCAAATACGCCAACCACAGACCAATGGAGGAGCTAATCAGATTCACTCCTGTTGAGAAAGGCTCGTTGATGTGGAATGCAGCCAGTCAACACTTCTCGCTGATCCAACATCATAGCTTTTGGGATGTTATAAGTGGTAATATAGCTCGTTTCTGGATAGACGCTTGGAATCAGCTTCCGAGGCTTGACAACTTTCTTAATTTCCATCCCAACTATGATCGGGAGGAACAACAAAAGGAAACGGTCCAACAACAATGGTCACAGGAGATCAACCAAGGCTACAGACAATGGAAGCACCCTGACAGACTGATAAGAAATATCGAAAACTAGACAAGAGAAAACCTGGAAAGAGAACTCCAAAAACGAAGAATTAGATACACCGAAGGTAAAGACTTATTGAGATGGGGATACACCCCACGAGGCTCCTTCACCATGAAAGAAGCCTACAAAATCAAGTGCCAAGATGATGCGCCTCAGGATCCCATCTGGGGAAGGGTCTGGACTCCGGGCATTTGGCCCAAAGTCTCAATTTTCCTGTGGTTAACTGGGCATCGCAAAATTTTAACTTGGGACAATTTAAGAAAAAGGAAAATACAAGGTTCATCCATATACCCCAACTGTCATTTTCAAGAGGAAACAATACAACTTCTCTTGGACTCCTGCTCTCTAGCCAACCATCTGTGGGAGAAAACTAGTTTCTGCTGTCAAAGAAATTGCCCACTATCTGAGGACATCATCAACTCCATTCGCCTATGGCACCAAAGTCCCTACAAAAGCACTATCCTAAACCATCTCTGGAGAATCATACCTGGCCTCCTCACCTAGACTATATGGAAAGAAAGGAACAAGCGTATTTTCAAGGACCAAAGCACTCCATCAGAAATCATCTGGGACAAGTTTGTCAAGAACCTGGAAGAAACTTTGGCGCTTAAAACGTGGCTTCCGGATGACTTTCCCACGCAGGCTAATGAAAAAAAAATATGGGAAAACTGGAGCCTCCAACTTCAGCAAGGAAGCACCAACTGCAATCCTAAAGGAAAAACAAACAACAACACGCATCCTTGGCTCCCCCCCCCAAGGCACAGATATGAACTTAACTTTGATGGAGCTTCTAAAGGTAACCCAGGGAACACAGGCTTCGGCGGCATTTTCAGAGATCATGAGGGTTCTCCTCTCTTAATATACTTCGGCAATATAGGATGGGACACAAATAACTCAGCTGAACTAGAGGGTCTTTGGCAAGGAATACTCTTAGCTCAACACCATGACTTCCAGCCTTTGGAGATGGAAGGAGACTCCCAACTCATCATCAACATGGCCAAACAACTGCTCAATGGAGCTCATGCAAATAAAATCTCCACTAGCTGGAGACTCGAGGCCAGATTGGAAGCCATAGAAAATACTCTCAACACCAATAGAGCTATCATCTTCAACCATGTTAGGCGGGAAAGCAACAAGGTAGCGGATCTCCTTGCCAATCTGGGAGTTGAAAACAGTCACTCTCTCCTAACAGGGGACCTAGATATAATTCATAATCATGAACAGAAACATGAATGCAATATTCTGGTCCAAAAGGACGCAAACTCCCCGGATGCAAGTGATTCACTGGGAAATTAGGAAGATGGGATAGGGGTGTAGCAGAGCCGAATGACACCTGCCAGCCCCACACCACCTGGCCAATGAAAAGATGGGTTTATTACAGCGGAAGGAGCCATCACATGGCTTCGCGCACCAGGAAGAAGGAATGTACAGTCAAGAAGGGGAACGGACCATCACCTCCGCATGCTTCAGGGCTAGCTGGCCTTCAGCTCCATTTAATGCAACAGTAATGGTGGAGGAAAGCCGAGGAGAAGTGGTTGAAGTTAAATTCGGGAACAACCATGGACTCAACTGGAAGCTCCATATGCATCGTTGGTCGGGAGGAGGTGGGTTATGGGAGGCTGTTGGAATCTGCTTGGTTTCTGAGTCGTGCCCTCTGCCTGCTCCATATATGATATCTTCTCATCTCACTGAGTACCTGTGCCCTCTCTCTGCTCCTTTTCCCGTCATGGTGCGGCAACGATTAATTAGTAGAAGGGGTGGCTCGAGGGGTGGTAGTTCCCGACAACAAGCTAGGAGGGGAAGCTCCTCGGGCTCTCCCTCCTCCTCTGTGGAAAATCCTCACTACCCCAATACGAGGAGTGGATGTGGTAGAGCAGGCCTTCGCTCAGCTCCCTTCCCTCTGCCCCAACATCCCTCCCCCCATACTACGCTCTTCCACTTTTGCAGCACTCTTAATCAACCAGTCATCACTGCAACCATTTCCATCCCCTTCTCTGAGGAAGCGGCTCACAACACCCAGGAGCCCTGCTCTGGAAGTGCTACATTTCAAGCGGAACCCGGTCAACACAGAGCCCAACAGAATGTAAGCAAAGACAAGGAAATTGAGCATGGTGGTCAGCCCAAGAAGAAAGGGAAGGAGGCTATGTGGAAAAGGCATGAGGATTCAAAGCCTCAGCGTGCCTCGCTAGCCAAGGAGATGAACACGCTGAACGAGGAGGACGTGCAGCGGGTAGAAGGTGAAGGCGAGCAACCTCAGCCGGACAACCGTGAAAATTGGGGCTACCCGATAGTGGAGGAACTGGCCACAGAGCTCATTATTCCCAATGCCAGGTGGCACTTCTTCTAACGTCTGGTTTCACTTCTGCTTTGTCCATGTAGGCGCATCCAGTAGGATGAAATGTTGGTTTTTTGTTGTCTTATTAGCTCTGTTCAGAAAACTGAGGAAAGTGTTCAATAATGTCCTATTTCTTTTTGTAATTCCTTCTCTATCAGACTGGTTTCCCCTCTGTTGGGGCAGTCTTAGAACTAGTTCTCCGACAAGCTGAGATAGGCGGTATTCACTTACAGCCAGAACCACTCTGTAAATAGCTTTTTTTATTTATTAATAGATTAACCTTACTTAGCAAAAAAAAAACAAAGGAGCACCTCCGTTTTAACAAAGGAACACCTCTTCTTTTTAATTAATTAATTAATGAATTAAAATTCATTACTTCCAACCCAATTTTTTTAATGTTGTTCATTTAAACAACCACAACCACAACTCATAGACATACACGATCCCATACCATTCCACTAGTCATCGCCTCTGCCATCCAGAGTTCTCCAACATATAGCGAATCTTTGCCAAAGAAGGGCTCGTTGGTGTAGCACTAAGCTTCAACGTCGTGACATCATGTGGCATGGACAGGATATATCGACCCTCCTTGAAGAGCGTGGGTGTTGAAAGTGGCTGCAAGTACTAGAGGTCGCAGTGTGTGAAAGAAGTCACTGCATCGAAGGGACTAGAGAGAGTCCTCACTATGCTAATGATGCCTTGGCCAATGAAAAAGTCCAAGACACTAAATGAAAACAGTCTCAATGCAAACCAATAAAATACCATTTTATTGCACAATGGTTTGCAGCCACATTCATGCGATGGTAGTGGTTCATATCATGAACAACTTGTAGACAATGCCAGTGGTGCACGTTGCCAGATGGGATTCTACCAATGAGGAGATCAAGAGGGAGATCAGGTGTAAGTAAAATATAAAGAAGGCTCTGATACCATTTGATGGGCACAGAGGAGCGTAAAGGAGCACAAACAACACAAGACTTCACAAACTCAGAGACACACAACAGATCACAAACAAGAATGGAAAATTGAAAGCATATAAAACACAAGATTTTAATTACTGAAGAGCCTTGTCTTGGCTTGCATTACTCAGGAAGAGGAGAGATTACAAATTTATAGATGGACGAAGCTCTAGAATTCTCCAATGGAGTCATTGGGACGATGTAATAGTTTGGGTTCGGTGGCGTGGGCGGTGGACGAATAAGGACGGTGAGGTCGACACTGATATTTTTTTATTTTATTTCGGCTTCACATTTAACAAACAATATTTAATTTATCATCATTCTAATAAATCAAATCCTAAACCAACCAAGCAACTCTCCCTTTATTTGAGTGTGTCAATAATTGAACAATATGTTTAGATATTCAAATTTTACCATAACAAAATCGTTTCATAATCAGTTCAAAGGTTTAATTTTACACATGTATCTATGAAACTTATAGGCCACTATGGAATCCAAAATCTAATAGGTGTGGGGTTATATTTTCAATACTAAATTTAGGAAACAATTCCTACTGGAAAATCATTATTTTTCTTTAAAATCCCATTGATTAGAATCGAACATTACCTGTGATATTGTTTTTCTTTACCCATGCTGTGAGATTTTCCCACAATTTTTTCAAGGGTTGTTTTCCCTTATCATTGTCAGTTAAAGTATTCAAAGATTCGGAAAAGACCCACATTTGTTGAGCCGAGGAGCTCATTCTACAACCTAGTGTGAGGGCGATGTGTAAGTATGTCCGTGCTCAACTTGGAGTTGACATGTGTCCCTATTAATATGAAAATAAAATATTCTCCAAATATAAAAGAAATACCTGCTATAATAAAAAAGAAAAAATAATTATTATCCAGTTTAAGGTCACAGTCAAGCCAGACATCAAATTGTTGTATGAGAGCCCCTTGTTTGTGGGACAAGGGACCCACCTCCACACACCGATTTTACTGCTAAGTCTACGAAGGCATACATACTCTGCCCCCCTCTAGTTTTGAACCTGTGACCTCTTAAGAGGAAACACATTCTCTTAACCATTAGGTCCACTCAAAGTGTAATTCATTTTTAATTAGTTGTTCATGTGACCGAATATAATAAAATATCCAATGTGGGTTATGAACAAAATATTTTAATATGAATTAATATTAACGTATACTTAAAAATATATTAATAAAGAAAAAACATTTTAATGTGTGCTTAACATGGCTCAGTGCACATGTTACGTAAAATATTTTATATATTGTTTCAAAAAATATGTATATATCATATAAATCTTAGTTGAAAAAATAAGTTTTATTGCTTAAAACATTTGAAGTGGTCATGTTACAATTTAATCATTTTTTAGGTATACCTTTTTTTTTTTTATCGAATTCCAATAAAGAATTTTTAGACTTATAAGTTTAATTAATGTAATCTCTATAGCATTCAAAAATAGGATTTAAACAATGAAAAAATACACATTGTTTTTGCACTCTAAAAGAAGTTTGCATTTGAAGAAAATTGATCTCTTTAGGCTCATGTTAGATCTGTGCTTAAGATGGATCTATGCTGGTTCTACAACCCAGTGCGAAGGTGGCATGTAAGTATGTCTGTGCTCAACTTGGAGTTGACACTGTCCCTATTAATATAAAAATGAAATATTCTCTAAATATAAAAGAAATGCCTTCTATAATAAAGAAGAAAAAATAATTTGTAATGCATGTTTAATTAGTTGTTCATATGACCTAATATAATAAAATATCCAATGTGGGTTATGAACAAAATATTTTAATATGAATTAATATCGACATATACTTAAAAATATATTAATAAAAAAAACATTTTAATGTGTGGTGATAAAATGGCTCAATGAACATGTTATGTAAAATATTTTATACATTGTTTTAAAAAATTATGTATATATCATATAAATCTATTGTAAAAAAAAATTATTGGTTAAAACATTTGAAGTGGTCTCATTACAGTTTAATCCTTTTTTAGGTATACCATTTTTTGTCGAAATCTAATAAAGAATTTTTGGACTTATAAGTTTAAGTAATGTAATCTCTATAGCATTCAAAAATACAATTTAAACAATAAAAAATTACACATTGTTTTTGCACCCTAAAATAAGTTTTCATTTGAAGAAAATTGATTTCTCTGGGCTCATGTTAGATCCGCACTTAATATGGATCTATGCTGGTTCTACAGCCCAGAGTGAAGGCGATATGTAAGTATGTCCATGCTTAACTTGGAGCTGACACGTGTCCCTATTAATATAAAAATAAAATATGCTCTAGATATAAAATAAATGTCTTCTATAATAAAAAAAATAAAAAATAATATGTAATGCATATTTAATTAGTTGTCCATATGACCTAATATAATAAAATATCCAATGTAGGTTATGAACAAAATATTTTAATATGAATTAATATTGACGCATACTTAAAAATATATTAATAAGAAAAACATTTTAATGTGTTGATAAAATGGCTCAATGCACATGTTATGTAAAATATTTTTATGCCGTAAGGCGTTTCTCTCTGAAATCAACTCCCTTCTCTGCTTACTTGTCATCTTGTAAACCACACAATTATGTGTTAGACGATTGCAACAATTTCGGCCGTTGATTCAAAAGGAAAAGGGTTGCCCAAACGGTTTGGGCGTTTCATTTGGCACCACGTCGAATAGTTTCATGGCGCACTATGTGTTAAAGCGTCTTCATTCTGGGGGAATTCGAAGCTACTTCGTCTTACAGTTCCCATTACTCCAAGAAAAGAATGTTGTGACCAATTTCAGTTGGCCTGACAGGCTTTCATGGCAGTGCTGTTATCAAACAAGCAGAACCGCTTGTGACATTGCATTGGACACTTATTTATCGAATCCAAGCATTTGGGTTGTAATTTTCATGTATTTCAGGACTCGGGTTGTTCTTGAAATCAAGTTTAGGTGAGGTTTGCACATGGTGGTTTAATGACAATATACATGAGTAGCAACAATTTTAAGCCCTGCATTGACGTTTACAGGCAAGGTGAAACTCTGTTATTATAGTCTAATGGCGCCACATGCAGGCGGGTTCTTCCCGTGACAAATCCCAGTCTTAGATTTCGTGCAGTAGAATTGAATATTAGAAAGCGAAGAGATTTAAGATTCCCAACAGTAGCCAACAACATTAGAATCCGAGGTGGAGGTGGGATTAATTTTTTCAGGTGGAAACAAAAGCAAAATAGACGCAGGGATTTGCAATCGATACTTATGAGATCGTTGGTATTCTTTGCCTCGAAACAGAACTTTACCATTGATTTTTTAGTAAACAATTGGTCTGAGTATGTAAAGGTTGTTCTTGAAGCTGATAGTGATGGAGGGCAAGGAGGTGGGTTTACATTTCTTCCTGGTTTGGGAGGCAGAGGTGATGAAAACTATCGTGGTAGGAAATCATCTGAGAAATGGTGGTTGTGGTTTCTCTTTACTACTACTGTTTTGGGTTTGGTTTTATTCACTGGAATATATTCAAGAATTCTCAAAATAGACTATTCTTCTACTAAGATATTCAAAGAGCTAGCTAGACAAGCAGGTTCTCATGGATTATTGCTCTTAATTTTGGTCTCAGTTGCTTGTACAGGGTCCATCTTTGTTGGTTTCTTGAGATCCCTTATAAAGAATTCTAAAGTGACTGTATTTCCACCAAGAAGAACTCATAAAGCAAACAACCTTACTGCGAGGTCTCTGATTTGGGTTGCTGGAATATGTATACTTTACCCCGTATTTACTAGCGCAGAAGGGATGTTCTATTATCTAGGGAAATTGCAGCAGACAATGGATCGCAGGATGAGGACCGTCTTGATGGTTTTGTGTGCTCATTTAATGAGATATCGTTCTCTTTGCCAGAACAGGGTTGAAGAGTTGAAAAATTCTGTGGCAAACAGAGAAGCTAAACCCAGGAATAGAAGGAAGGGAAGGGCATATTAGTCCTTGTTGTTTGGATTCTATTCACTGCAAGTGCACGACAAGGCCTTTGACGATTGAAAATTCATCAGTGGACCTCCCAAGCCACAGTGAATCTATGGCTGCCTAATTAAGTTCTGGCTCAAAATCAAAATATAGGGTTGCAGAATTTTTCATGCTGCAAAAGTGCCGGTGCTGGTGGTGGACAAAAGAGCGCTTGTAACCTAATTCTTCTCCACCTCCTTATAAAGAGTGACATCTGCCTTTTGTTTGTTTTAACTGCTTTGCATATTTCAATCCATTTCATAATCAAGGTTCTACAGGGCTATTTCCCTTTTTAGACAGAATGGGAGAACACATGTAACAATGGTTCTAATTCTTCTCATCCTCAGAAAGAGAGAGATCTACATTATGGCGATTTGAATTGCATTACTTATTTCAAGCCATTTTTCTATCAAGATTCTTTAGGCCCGCCTATCTGTTGATTCATGCTATCTTTTAATCAATTGTTTCATTCTATAAAGAGCGCTAGGGTAATAATAAAGCTTATGGGACTTCTTGCTTGTAATTACGGATGGTTGATGGCATTCTATAATAAAATGTTTGCATATCCTCTCATAGATATTGTTCTGCTTGTGTTTATCAGTTTATAAATTATAAGTACTTGTATGTAACCATACATACTGTTGATCAACTGACCCTTGTGTCTTCTAAACTTGTTATTCAGTTAAGCATGCTTCACTGCATGCATGATCTGAGATAGACATTCCAATCCACCTTACAGATTACCCGTGACCATGGCTCATTTATGCTCTTAAAGCTGCTCCTAAAATGCAGATAATGTAGAAGTTTGCACATGAAGTAAACTTTGAGAATTTCTTTCAAAGGTAAGTGCTCTGCTGTAGGAATATGTTCTATGTGACTGAGGTGTATCGTGGTAAATCCTAGGTAGTGCCCAATACGGATCAATGTTTTTCCCAGGAACAACATGGATCAAGTTAGCTTGGATAAATGGTAAGTATTAGATTTAATCCAGCTGGACCTCTTATAATGACCATTTGTAATTTATTTATATTGCAGCTGCCCTGATTCTTTTCTGAACTAAAATGCTGGCAGAGTCTAGGCTTTATCTAGACCTTAAATTTTCATTTGATGTGAAATACATGATTTTTCCACTTCCAACAATAGTGATAATCTGGAGTGCAGGTGTGGTTAAATGCTTTATAAGATGAGGGGAGTAGATTCATCATGGAAGATTGTGTCAAAGGAGGCAGAGGTTCAATCAATCTGTTCAACTATTACTTAAGGGATTTTTGTTAATAAAAAAGGTTTCATGTGTATTATTAGATTGGCAATGACTGAAGGTTTCCTTTTATGAGTAGACAAATATATATAAAGTTTCTAGTGTATTATTATGTCCCTGCAGGGACATATAGCATGTGGTCTCCTGTGTTTTTCTGTTCATACAGATAGCCAATATATTTTTTACCTATAGGTTACCTTAGGTAACAATTTTTATTTTTTCTACAACAATTTGTTAAACCCTTTATATGAACTCTAATTTGGTGCTGCAGGTATGATGTCAGCCTTGGTAGATGGAGTGCTGGGGCCGATGGTGTGCTGATGTTGGTTTTCAGTGCAGCTCTATGGGAGGAAGTCTATGTGAAGAAGAGGTAAGCATCAATGTCTCATCTCGGTTCATCACAAAAGGGTTTTTCATATCAAGCAGCATAGAAATAAGAATGAGGAAGAGTATTGGGGTAGGTAGTTTTACATTCAAACTATAATGGCAGAAAATCATCTAAGAAATGGTGGTGGTTGTCTCTTTATTACTGCTATTGTGGGTCTGGTTTGATTCATTGGAATATATTCATGAATTCTCAAAATAGATTATTCTTTTGCTAAGAGATTCAAAGAACTGGCTAGACACAAGCAAGTTCACATGGATTATTTCTCTTAATTTTGGTCTCAGTTGCTTGTACAGGGTCCATCTTTGTTGGTTTCTTGAGATCCCTTATAAGGATTCTAAAGTGACTATATTTCCACCAAGAAGAACTCATAAAGCAAACAACCTTACTGCGAGAGCTCTGCTTTGCCTTGCTGGGATTGGTATGCTTTACCACCTTTATTAGGGCAGAAGGGATGCTCTATTATCTAGGGCAAGTGCAGCATACTATAGATGGCAGAATAAGGGCTGTCTTGATAGTTTGTATGCTCATATAATGAGAATTTTCTCTTTGCAAGAAGAGGGTTGAAGAATTGAAAAATTCTGTGGCAACCAGAGAAATGAAACCCAAGAATAGGAGGAAAGGAAGGGCCTATTAGTCCCTGTTGTTTGGATTCTATTCACTGAAAGTTCACTACAGGGCTTCTGATGATTGAAAAATCATAATTGGACCTCTGACCTCACAAGCCACCAATGAGAGTATGGGTGCCTAATTAAACATTGGCTCAAAATCAAAATACAGGTTGCAGACTTTTCATGCTGTAAAAGTGCCGGTGCTAGTGGTGGACAAAAGAGCACCTGTAACCTAATTCTTCTCCACCTCATTATAAAGAGTGACATTGCCGACATGGAAACTTTGAGGTGATGCTGCATGAAAATATGGAATGATTTTTTAAATAAGCTGGAAAGTGTTATGAACTCTGAGTTCCACCAACTCAAGTAAGTATTCAAGAAGGAACTCTAACTAGAGGCACATGTAGCAGATTAAAAATACAAAGAACTCGGCCCAAAACCTAGACCTTGATCTTTCTCGTTATCTTAACTTCAACCTTGAGTAACCATACCTAAAACACGTTTTTAGCTAGCAGAAGAAGGTGAATATTAGCAGAACTTGAACTACGCCCCTGAAACGTCACTGCAAAAGTTACCTATGTGCTACTACACCATTTGGCATTAACCCAATGGAATGTTGGAGGTACCAATTGACACCTTCATATCAAACTGGTAAAGATGCCCATCATCAAAAGGGCAGGTAGCTCACTGGTAGAGCAGGTCCTGTATTAAATTCCTAGCCAACCCAATTTTCACCAGAATGAGTTTGTAGACAATGCAATAGAAGCACAGAAGACAAAGAACACTCTGCATTGAGGCCACACTCACAAAACTACTCACATCAACCACAAAAATAGCTAACAACCACTTTAGACCACAACAACTGCAATGAGACCAGTTCATCCCTTTACAAATTACTGAAATTTGATGCTCCATCTACCTTCAAAACTAACAAAAATTATATTCCCAATTCCACTTACAGTCGCTTTAATGAAGTGAAGGAAAAATGTCGCTCTTTTTTATCAGAGGCTTCAACTCTGCCTTCTGATCCAAACCTAAGATACTTCAACTCTGCCTTCTGATCCAAACCTAAGATATATCATTCAGAATGAGCTTTCTTTTGTAAACGAGGATTGGAAGCAAGACAAGGGTTCTGCTCCTGTTATGCCATTTATTAATTCCAATAACACTCTCCCCCAAAAATTCTTGTGTGTTGAGTCATTGGGTTTACTATGGTAATGCCTGTAACATTTTGCAGTCTTTTCTTTGTTGGCCTATGGTTTAGTGGTCAAGTACTTGAGACACATCATCACCCTGTTAATGACCCAAAGTCAAATTTAGATCAGAGCCTTAAATTATAAGTTGATTGAATTTTATGAGATTTATATGCAATATTAATTCAATAATTAATAAAAAATAGTGTGAGGCACCCTAAATCAACTTCTGTTTATACAGTGTTAGGATTTCATTTCTGCTACATATTCGCATCTCATATAGATTTTCCCATTCCCATGTAGTGATTGTTCCTCAATTTATGCCTTACGGCGTTTCTTTTGCAACATTTTGGTGCAAATGCTAGTATATATTGTTTTAAAAAATTGTGTATATATCTTATAAAGCTATTGAAAAAGAAAGTTTTACTGGTTAAAACATTTGAAGTAGTCTCATTACAGTATAATCCTTTTTTAGGTATACCATTTTTTGTTGAAATCCAAGAAAGAATTTTCGGACGTATAAGTTTAAGTAATTTAATTTCTATAGCATTACAGTTTAATCCTTTTTTAGGTATACCATTTTTTGTCGAAATCCAAGAAAGAATTTTTGGACGTATAAGTTTAAATAATGTAATTTCTATAGTGTTACAGTTTAATCCTTTTTTAGGTATACCATTTTTTTTCGAAATCCAAGAAAGAATTTTTGGACGTATAAGTTTAAGTAATGTAATATCTATAGCATTCAAACATACAATTTAAACAATGAAAAATTACACATTGTTTTTGCACTCTAAAATAAGTTTGGATCTGAAGAAAATTGATCTCTAGGCTCATGTTAGATCTGTGCTTAAGATGGATATATACTGGTTTAAATAAAATGGAAAAGCAAGATCTTACTGTCAGAGATGGGAGTAGGGGTGAGAGCCTGCAAATTGGCATCAGGTGTGAAAAGATTCATTACCAAAAAGGTGAAGAAAAACATCAAGACATAAGGTGCCGAAATATTCATTACCGAGAAGGTGAAGAAAAAAATCAAGAATGTAACATTGAGGGTGGAGGTGGCCATATTTGAAATAACAAAAAATGTCGATGTCAGGTACCAAGAAAATCAAGAAAGAAAATCGTACTGTGAAAAGAGCGTTATAATTTCATTTCAAAATTTTCAAGTAGGAGTACTCAGTTTGAAATCCCCAGGACAAAGTGACATTATATGCACAAGAGAAATCAAATCAGGTCCGAGTAGGGTTGGAATTTGGATTCCTCTTTACCCATCAAACAATTGTTTTTTAACGTTTTGGATCTTTATACTTCCCATCAATAAACATTATGTTTAAAATTTTGCCCTTCAAGAATAAAGTTTTGAGGTAGAGCAGAACAAAATGATAGTAGATAATTTTACACTAAAATGTCATAAAACAAAGTAAAAAGCAATATTTATATTATATAATGATTTGTTGTAGAATGATAGTGACCCTTGGAAAATAACTCACAAGCTAGTGAAAAATAACTACATACACTACCCAAAAAAAAAAAAAAATGAAGTGAGTACGTAAGTTTTGTTTGGAAAATTCATCCGCCTGTGAGTTATTTTCCACTCGCCATTTTGTAAAGGTTGCAAAGTGGACCAACATTATGGAATTCTCTAAAACCCACTAGCATTAATGCTCTATATAATTTTAACAAAATTTTGTTTTGGAATTTTATTGTATTCGTAAAATTTTCAAAATAAAAAATTCAGCCACTTGCGTTAACGCTCTACATAATTTTAACAGACAAAAAAATATACACAAAGCAAACTAAACACATTTTTGAATGGTTTAATGGCCTCCATCCAACCATAAAGATATTAAGGTCATGCTAACACTGAGGAGACTGCCTCCAAGGTTCCGTAGCCAAACAAGTAAGCCCACATGGAGTGCAATGATTTTAGCGTAACACAAATCGATGGAGGAGGCCTTCATTTTACAAGACACAAAAATTTTGGTGCACACGTGATTCTTCAATTGCACGTCCCATCCATGGTACGGTGCTCTCCTTGTGGAGTCACTATAAGTTGTCCCCTACACATTTCTTTAAAGAATATTACAGATTGGGCACATTCAAGTATGATTTCGAAATAAATAAGTCAATTTCACTGACAGTGCTCCATTGATCAGAGAAAATTTTAAGGATGGATATCTATTTGAAAGTTTCGAAACCTTGGTGAATATTAGCAATCTAGAATAGAAATTACTAAAAATTTAGATAAATTATTTTTTAAAAATATTAAAAATTTTGATTATATATATTACTCTATAGGATATTGGTGATTTTTAAGGTAAAATAATTTCAAACTATAAAACTTGGGCGAATTATTTGTAGAAAGGTGAATATTTGTTTTTGGAAAAAGTATAGAAAATTAGCCCACCTGCGAATATTAGCCCCTAAAATTTTCCCTGCCATTGATACATTAGTTGAAGATCATAAATTGTCCAATGTAATCTGTCAAATCAATTTCGATTGCACATTTTAGTAGATGAGAGAGGCACAAGGATAAACAACATTGGTGTCGGCCTACTTGCAGTCTTACTCCATACTCGGTGAATAAATGGATGGATGTGACACCATGAGATGCCTCAGTCCAAATGAAACACAACTTGATATACAATATTAAGAACGTTTTCGGAAAATAATAACCCATCAAAAATATATTTTGTAAATTAAAGAACACATCAAGAAAGATGGATATGCTAAATTTTTAAACATCAAATACAACCAAAATGCCATGTGACGGGGGATTTTGCCCATCAAATTCCAAAAAAAAGAATGTGGATGCCCATATTATGTACACTGTGTCTTAAAGGGTGCATTAAAAACTCAATAGACTTGTAAATATTAGTTGTCATGTTTTACGACAACCAATATATCCAAGGCTATTGAGCCATAAATATGCGGGGCATTATATGCCCACCACTACATCGAAACAAGTGGGGGCAGTATATGCCCATCACTACATGATCGAGCGGTGGGCATATACTACCCTCGCGTATTTATGGCTCGATAGCCCGGTAAATAAGCGTTGCCATGTTTTATAGTGGGATCTGTACCGAATTATATTCTAGCCATGCACATGATTTGACTATACCAAATTATATTTGTAGTCGTCTACGACGGCTCGATAGCCCCGGTAAATAAGCGTTGCCATGTTTTAAATTGGGATATGTATCGAATTATATTCTCGTTGTGCACATGATTTAACTATACCAAATTATATTTGTAGTCGTCTACAAAGGCAGAGGAATTTCCTGAACGACCAAAAGTGGCCGAAATCCGGGTAAATTTTTTTTCAAAAAATCTCGTAGAAGAGTGTTTGAATTATATTTTTGATAGGGAAAATACACTCAGCACCATCAAAAACATCTGGGACACCTAAAATTTTAAAACTTAACCACTATAACTTGGATTAAGCAATTTTGTCAAACTACGACATTATATTCACTTTCATTCACATGATTGTACTATACCCCATTATATTTACTGTCATGCATGTGATATAATTCACTGCCATGCACATGATTTGACTATACCGAATTATATTCATTGTTGTGCACATGATTTGACTAGGCCAAGAACAATGATTACTACGCATGGTTTATCATTGGACTATGCCGACGATCATAATTACAAGGCAACCATATGTCTACATTGTATGACAACGAAATGGTAAGTAATGTATTATCCGAAGGAGGACGATGTAGAGAAACGTGCATGAAAGATAAATTTAAATATTCAAAAACTTCTAAGGCATATGATGACTCTAAACTAAAAAAATTAATGAGTAAATCACATCAAAATAAAAACCTTTGTTAAAGTGGACTACATTCCGATCAACATTTGTATTCAAAATTAATGTTAGAATAGACAACAATTTTTTAAAATGCCAATATGCTTTATTATACACTATCATCATCACTGTAAGAATAGATATGATTATGATTTAAAATCCATTATCATTATTACCATGCCAAGTAGGCCAACCTTGTTCTCAAATTTCTTTACCTTTACTTTGAAATGACGTGATTCTCATCTTCAATAATCCTTTTATGATTTAAAATCCATTATCATTATTATCAAGCTAGATAGGAGAACCCTGTTCCCAAATTTCTTCAACTTTACTTTCACTTTGAAAATGATGTGATTCCACATATGTCTAGTCAACTTCACTTTTTTTTTTTAAACCAAATTATATCATCTTTACTTGGACAAAAAAATACAAAATTCTATTTTGGGTTGTTTGAAACGTGAATCTACTCCTTCAAACCAAATTATACTCCCTCTTCGCATGGGTTGTTTGAAACGTGAATCTACTCCTTCAAACCTAAAGTTAATATGTGGGACATTAATCCAAAAATAGTCTGGTGATTTAAATTTTTAAAAAAACTTCCACTTTATCTATTGTAAAAATTTTATATATTATATTATTTTTTTTGCTAATAAAAAAAATGTAAATAATATTTATTTAATTTAAAATAATTTTTAAAAATTTAAAAAAAAATTATACTTTCTTTTACATTTTTCCCATAAAACACGGCTTACAATTAGTAAATATTTGTAAAAGCATATTAAATATATAGTGAGAAATGCCACCTTCTAATTCCGAGTTCATGATTAGGCATAAAAGGTTATGAAATATGTGAATTTAACCATGAGAGGTTATGAATGAATTTTAGTTGTAAATTATAATAGTATAAATAATTTTGTTTATTTAAAATTAATAATTATATATATATAAATATTATATTTTGAAAATTAAAATTAAATATAATTATTAAAAAATTAAAACGATAAATTTCATTTAAATTAAATTAAATTAATTTTAAGTTTTATGGTTTAAATTTTAAATTGTATCTCAATTGTTGAATTGAGGCTTCTATGATCTATATCTATGTACAACAATTCCATACAAATTTTAAAAACAAATAAAATTTTATCCTAATTAATTTACGCATATTAAAACAATATTTATATAAATTTTGTTATCAACTTTAAATTAAATTAAATCATAGAAAATTTCACAAATGCTAGAGAAAGGACTTTGGTCAGTTGAAGATGTAAAAGAAAATAAGCAGATATGCCACAATAAAGTCAGTGCGCGTGTTCTTGTCGTACGATGTGTTCAATTTTTAAACATTTCGTGTTCCCGCTAGGAATTTAAATTTATTTGGTAGGTATTTTTTAAATCTATATTACAATTGTCAAATTTCAACTAAAATTTATCTTAAAAAGTGTTTGAAAGAAATTTTTTTTAAAAGCAGGCAAATCCCAAGCAAGCTTACACCTATTTATATTATTATAGCCATTTTTTTACATTGTGGAATTTTGTCTATAATTTGGAGCATTCTATAGTCTAGTATAACGATGATATGTGAATCCATCTATATGCTCCATGTTGAATATCGTTTTTTAGAATAATAATAAAATATTCTTTAAATAGAAAAACAATATCAACTATAATTAAAAAAGAAAATAAATATGCTTAAATGAAGTATAAAACATCAATAATCACAATCTTTATTGTTGATATTACAACTTAAATGTGGTAGAAATATTTAGCTTACTCTAAGTTATAAATAAAATATTTCAATAACTACATGACATAATAAAATTTCATATCGATTTAGAAAAAAGAAAGATAAGGCAGATATTACAACCCAATGTGGTAAAAATATTTCAGTCACTCAAGTCATAAATAAAAATATTTAGATTAATAAATTCCATATCAATTTTAAAAATATAAAATTAATTATAAGTAAACAGAGTTTGAATAAAAATTCATATCAAATTCAAAAAAAAAATAATTAATAAAATATAAGAGAGAATGCACATCATTCACTTCTTTAATATAAAATTAATATGTATACATTTAAAATATTTAAATAATAAAAAATTCCAATGTGAGTCATTAATAAAATAGTTTAATATATAGGATTAAGTAACATTGGTATATCCTTAAAATATATTAATAACAAGAAAATCATTTTAAGTGAATAGATCAAATGTTTCAATGCATGGGATGCATTTTTTTCCCCCAAATTTTACACTTTAAAAGAGGTTTGCACTCAACACATGCTATATTTGTGCTTAATATGGATTTATATTGGTTACCTTTCACAATCATGATATAACTCCTAAGTTGGATACCATGCTAAGAGAGAACCATTAAATTTCCACGCCAGTTCCATATACATAACTCACTTCCCTTCATTTAAGGTAGCTTTTACATCTAAGCTCCTAAATTGGATATCTTAAACTTTAACATCTCATTTGATTCATCCCTTGTTACTATTGTTTATGAAGTAAAGGATATCAATGTTATTCTCACCCAAAAAAAAAGGAAGGAAAAAAAAAGAAAAAACTTCCTTATTAAATTAATGGTATGTTTTTCATAGCTCAGTGTCTAAGTTAATGGAATAAAAATGATGTGTATTATAAAGGTAAATCTCCAAATGCATTAAGTAATTAGGAGAGATTTGCTTCTTCTCCACATCAATGGAATGGAATCCTTGTAAAATCATTGATTTAGTAACAAAAATCAATTTAGAATATTCTCTAAGTTTTTTCATTCAACTCCTTGCAAAGTTTAGACATGTTGAAGAACGAATTTTCTAGTAAGTTCCTTGTTTCTATTATAAATTTGATTATATTATATGCCTTGAACTTAAACAATATTCTCTAGATCAAAACTTAATACCCATATAAATATTTAACCCAAAGAATCTTAATCGGTTGCAACGTTTTTTGTTCAGAACAATTCACTGCTCCAAATTGAGACAGACTCCCATTTGCAACAAGAATATAAAGTTGAGGTTGATTCACATTCAGTGCCTAGTGCAAGAGCAGATTTGCATGCAAAAGAAGAAATTCAACTTGCACTTCCGAAGCCAATTATTATACCTTGGGAAGAGCTTGTCAGCAAAAAGCAAAATGTATTGGATATGATAAGGAGACATCCTTTCATAATCTAGACTACTCAAAGCCAATCAAATTTCAAAGTGCAGGGTTTGTTCATGGTAGTTCATCTTCACTTGTTTCAGATTATGCTCCTCTTCCACAACAACCATAGAATATCAAATGCCAACATTGTGACAAAGTTGGCCATGTGAAGGTTCACTGTTTTGATCTTCACCCAAGTAATCATTGTGGTCAATGTACTCATTCTTCACACATATGCTTCAAAAACAAACCTCTTACCAGAACAAATATTCACCTTGGATGGATCACTTCTTGGTAATGGGCTTCAACAACCAAGAAGATATTTCAATCATATGTTAGAATTTCTTCTAAAGTATTGAAAAGTGTTGCAGCTGAGTTCTCTGCATCTTCTCACCTTGTATTTGATAGGGCAGAAGTAATGGTCATCTACAAGTTTCAAAGATAAATCAAGCGAGCTTGAGCTAGAACCTAAACGTGCTGCCTAAGCCTATATCCAGAGACAACCATACCCAGATTAAAAGTTGTAGACATAGACATAGAAGCTCCTAAGCATGCCTTTGGTTGGTGGTCTTCCTTAAACTACCACAGGTTACAAACCTCCCTTTCTAGGTTGAAGGTCTCCCTCTCCAAAGAATTAAGCGGCACTTCATCTAGTAGAAGACTTCAAATTCTTGCCATATTTGGAAGAGTTCCGGGAATCGCACTAAGCATTCCTTTGGTTGGTGGCCTTCCTTAATTTACTGCGGGTTGTAGAGCTCCCTTTTTCTAGGTTGAAGGTCCCCTCTTCAAAGCATTGGGGACACTTCCTCTAGCATAAAATTTCAACTTCTTACTAGATTTGGAAGAGTTCGAGGAAATACACTAAATGTTCTAGTGTTGGTGGTCATTCTTAAACCATCGTCGGTTGAGACCTCAAGTTCTCCCACATTATGCCATCATCTCAGAGAGAAAATTCAGCCTATTCTTGTCATGCATGATTGTATTTTGTATTATAGCCCTCTTTTTGGACTCGTATATACCCCTACGGTTTAAGGGGGGAGTGTTGGACACCTAATCCGTTAAGGGTTAAGGTGTGGAAGTTGAACAATCAAAAGGAGTCTAAGAGACCTTGGAAGATGAATCAAAGAGTCACAAGAGTGTATTATAAATGTATATATTTGTTAAAAGAAATATTCATGTTTTATCTTTCACATCCCATCTTTTCCATGGTTGCGTTTAACAAATTTAATTATTTTGTGTCTATTTTGGAGTAGGTATACATATAATTTAATTATCAATAATTATTATGTTGATGGTAGGGATTTAAACTATGCATGATATTTTAGAATATATGTAGTAATGGCCACGAATCAAAGGTTTAAACTTATCTCAAAAGTAGTTATGCTTTTTCTGCTCTTTTAATTAAATTAATTAATAAAAAAATGTCGAACATGCATTATGGTTTTTTGGAATGGTATTGGCCTATGATATTATAACAAATCTTATTTGGAAATTAAAGGTTTTTGGAATGATATTGGCTTATGGTATTATAACAATTTTTATTTATAAATTATGAATTTTCACAATAAAACATAAATAAATATCCATAATTCATATATGAATACAATAACATTGGTCAGGTTACTATATTAATAACATTTAAAAAATAAAAACAATGAAATTAATTATATAACACAGACAACCACAATATATATAAAATAACAATGAAATTAATTATATACCACAGACAACCACATTATATATAAAATAACAATGAAATTAATTATATACCATAGACAATGTGTAAGTATTATTATTATTATTATCCAATCGTAAGGGCCATGTGTAAGTATTATTATTATTATTATCCAATTGTAAGGTCACGGCCAAGCCATACACCAATTTTGTGTATGAGACCCCCTTGTTTGTGGGACAAGGGACCCACCTCTTGACTGCTAAGTCTAGAAGGCATACATACTCTACCCCCATTTGGTTTTGAACCTGTGACCTCTTAGGAGGAAACACATGCTCTTAACCATTACGCCCACTCAAGCCGTGTGCCCGTGCTCAACTTGGAGTTAATACATGTCCCTATTCATATAAAAATAAAATATTCTGTAAATATAAAAGAAATGCTTGTGCTCAACTTGGAGTTGATACATGTCCCTATTCATATAAAAATAAAATATTCTCTAAATATAAAAGAAATGCCTGCTATAATAAAAAAATAATAATAATATGCAATGCATGTTTAATTAGTTGTCCATATGACCTAATATAATAAAATATCCAATGTGGATTATGAACACAATATTTTAAGATGAATTAATATTTACATATACTTAAAAATATATTAATAAAAAAAAATTAATGTGTGTTGATAGAATGGCTTAGTGCACATGTTATGTAAAATATTTTATATATTGTTTTACAAAATTATTTATATATCATATAAAGCTATTGAAAAAATTAAGTTTTATTGGTTAAAACATTTGAAGTGGTCCCATTACAGTTTAATCCTTTTTTAGGTATACCATTTTTTTTGTTGAAATCCAAGAAAGAATTTTTGGACTTATCAGTTTAAGTAATGTAATCTCTATAGTATTCAAAAATACAATTAAAACAATGAAAAATTACACATTGTTTTTGCACTCTAAAATAAGTTTGCATCTGAAGAAAATTGATCTCTCTGGGCTCATGTTAGATCCGTGATTAAGATGGATATAATTAAATACCATTTACAAGAAACATTTATATTCTACGGAGAAAACACATACATCCCTTTCCAATGAGATAATTAATGAATTTTGGCTAGACCAACATAGATCCATCTTAAGTACAAATCTAACATGAGCCGAGAGGGATCAAATTTCTTCATGTGCAAACTATATAATATGTTATTTTTCATTGTTTAAATTGTATTTTTGAATGCTAAAAAGGATATATAGACCAAAATAATTTTTTTAATTATATAATTAATATTATATATATATCTAATATATAGTATATATATATATATATACACATACACATATACATATCATATACATATACATATACATATAATATATATATATATCTGAATTATATCAATAAATTACTTAACATAAATCTTCAAATAGTTTATTTAAATATTTTGTTAAAATATTTTTGAAAAGTATAAGCTTTAAACATCTAATTCACAGATTTTTTTAGCCGACCTTATTTTTCTATTTAGAACATAATTTTTAATTTTTGTTTTTATTTTAAACGGGCACAGATGAACTGACAAACTTACACATCCCCTGGGCTGTAGAATGACCATCTCCGCTAAAAAAAATCGTCACTTTAATAATGAGATTTTATAATTTTTAATTAAATTTAAAAAAATTATAGATGGTTTGTCAAATATTTAATACCATGGATCAATTACAAGATTAGAACATGGAAAATTTTTAAATAAAGAAAATTTTAAATTCGTTTTTGGTTATTAGATTATTTATCGAATATTAGGCAACGAATAAAGACTTTTTTCCCAATCAAAGAATGCTTTCTTTCAATTCTTTCCTTATTCGTGAAATGTCTGCTTCAACAATCAAATAAAAGTAATTTCATATTACAATTTCCAACATCAAAACTTGTCATTTTAAAACTTCCACCAATAACCCACCAATTAAGGTGAAGGATTCTTTTTAATAAAATAAAAAGAATTTCCAAGACAACAGGTATTTTAATTTTTTATATGGTAACATGGAGTTTAAACATGAATCAATTTTGCAGTGGGGGGATTAAGGAGCCATTCCTTCATGGAACCTCTCATTTCTCTTCTCTAAAAATCGCTGAATAGAAAATTTTGGAGTTGTTGGAAGTGCCACTACAACAAGAATTGCAAACCGTCGTCGAATTTACATTTTTCATTAATTGGAAAACATTTGTATTTAGCTTGGCTTTTACTATTTAGTTACAGTTCCTCTTACCACTTTTTATGGTCAGATTAATTTGGGTTCTTCTGTCACTCGCTACAAGTGATGAGGATAGAGTGATGGCATTTGAAGGTGTAGAGGGCGTCAAAGCAAATGATGAGGGAGTCCCATTTATTCTGCTAGCCATTGCTATTATGGTATTTGCCTGCAATGCCACTGCAACACAGAAAACATCTCAATGAAAATTACCAAAAAAATATCTGCAAATTTGATATTGCAAGGACTTCAATGAAATATAATAAAATCCACAAGGTGAGCACAAAATCCTTCTTGTGCAAGACCGCTACACTACCTTATCTATCGGCACATTGGAAACATTCACTTTCCTTGCATAGAAAAGTGTGAGAAGCGAGGAAGGGGAGTGTACATTTATCTCATTTGGCTATGCATAATCAAACTGCGCTTAACATAAATTTTGCCATTGAGGGGAAATTATTTTGTTTTGATGTAATTTAAAAATTAAAGATGGCAATAATGATGGGCACAGAGGAGCACAAACAACACAAGACTTCACAAATTTAGAGACACGCATTAGATCAAAAACAAGAATGGAAAATTGAAAACACAGAAAACACAAGCTTTTCATTACTGGAGGGCCTTGCCTTGGCTTGGATTATTTAGGTAGAAGAGAGATCAAACATTTATAGATGGAAGAAGCTCTATAATTCTCCAATTTTGTCATGTGGAATACCTGAATGTACAATGGAGTCACTGGGAAGCATAGTAGGTTGGCATCGGTGACTTGGGTGACGAACGAATGAGGACGGTGAGGTCGATGTGATTATTTCTTTTAATTATACTTCATGTTTAACATTATCCCACTTGAAGCTGAATGCAGAATCCTAGATCAAGTCACAACGAGTCCTACCATGCCTCTACATATGTCATGCTTATTTCTTGGTAGAATCTTTGTGAGCATATCAGCAGAGTTCTTATCTATATGGATATTTTCCAATGATAATCATTCTTCCTCCAACACATGCCGGATCCAATTGTACCTTAAGTCAATGTGCTTCATTTTTTAGTGAAATGCTGGGTTTTTTGCCAAGTGAATGGCACTTTGACTATCACAATATATAACATACTTGTCCTGCTTTATACCTATCTCTCCTAGGAATCTTTGCATCCAAAACATATCTTTACAAGCTTCTGTGTCAGCTATGTACTCTACCATTGTTGTAGAGAGAGCTACTATTCTTTGTAGCCTTGACACCCAAGATACTGCTGCACCTGCAAATGTGCACAAATAACCTGTAGTCGATTTCCTAGTGTCGATATCTCCAGCCATATCTACATCTGTGAATCCTTCAAACACAGTCTCATTATGACCAAAACATAAACAATAATGACTAGTACCCTTGAAATACCTCAAAATTCATTCTACTTCTTGTCAATGTTGTTTTCCTCGATCAGTAAGGAACCTACTCACTACTCCCACTAAATATGCAATGTATGGTTGTGTACATAATGTGGCATACGTCAAGCTACCAACTACTGAAGCACAAGGATCTTGCTCATCTCTTCCTTCTCCTTGTAATCACTAGGACATAACTTAGTACTCAGCTTGAAGTGAGTTGCATGGGGTGTACAAAATGGCTTGGAATCCTTCATATTAAACCTTTCAAGCACATTCTTGATATATTTTTCTTGTGACAACCACAACCTTTTGTTTTTCCTGTCACACATGATCCTCATGCCCAATATCTATTGTGCTGGACCCAAATCCTTCATTGCACATTTCCTGCCCAAATTTTTCTTCAACCTATTGATCATATTTTTATCATGCCCAATAATCAACATGTCATACACATATAACAATAATATGATATACTTTCCTTAATCATACCTCTTAATATAGACACAATGGTCAGCTTCCAACCTGTGAAAACCATGTTCCAACATGAATGAATCAAATTTCTTGTATCATTGTCGAGGTGCTTGTTTCAACCCATAGTGGCTTCTTCAACTTGCAAACAAGGTCTTCTTTTCCTTTCTCTATGAAGCCTTCTGGCTGCTCCATATAATTTTCTTCCTCCAATTCTCCATGAAGTAAAATAGTTCTTACATTTAACTGTTCACATTCTAAGTCTAAAGCAACAACAAGAGCAATAATGACTCTAATGGATGACATATTAAAAACATGTGAGAAAATTTCAGTGAATTCAATACCTTCCTTTTGGGAAAATCCTTTCACCACCAACATTTCTTTATACCTCTCCTTCTTTTCATCACCTTTGTGCTTAATCCTGTAAACCCATTTGTTTTGTAGAGCCTTTCTAATTTTTGGGAGCTTCACCAACTCCCAAGTTTTATTTTCCAACAAAGAGTTCATTTCATCCTCCATCTCTTTCTTTTTTTGTTTACTGTGCTCAACTTTACAAGCCTCTTGAAAACAATTAGGCTCACCTTCATCAGTCAATAGTATATAGTTTGAAGGAGGATACCTTTTTGAATTCTTATGAGGCCTAGAAGATATGTGAACCAACTATGGTGGTGCATTATCAGGTTGAATATCCTGTAAAGGTTCCTGCAAGATTCCTTCTTACTGGTGTTCATCATTTTCCACTTGTTGTCCTTCTTGATCCAGGATTTGTTGTTCATTTTCTTGCATTGGTGGGATGTCTTCCTATTTCTCTTAAAACCTATCAATAACTTTCTTGACCTCCACTTCACCTAGAGTCCTCTTAAACATTTTTGACTCATTAAATATAACATCCCTACTTCTAATAATTTTATGTTTGAATAGATCCCATAGACAATAACCAAATTCTTCATCCGCACATCCCAGAAAAATGCATTTCATAGATTTATCATCTAGCTTAGTTCTATTTTCTTTTAGAATATGTACAAATGCTTCACATCCAAAGATGTTCAAATGAGAATAATTCAACTTCTTACGAGTCCAAACTTCTTTAGGGATGCTGCCATCCAAGGCTGTACATGGAGATCGATTTATAAGATAACAAGTTGTCCTTAAAACTTCTGCCCAAAAATGCTTCTCTAAACCATAATTGGACAACATACTTCTCACCTTTTCCATAATGGTGAGATTCATCCTTTCTGCGACACCATTCTGTTGAGGAGTACTAGGCACAATATTCTCATGCTTTATGCAAAACCTGTTACAACTTGAATGCATTTGAGAAATATTCTCCACCATTATTTGTTCTCATGCACTTGAGAAACTTGTTAGTTTCTCTTTCAATAACAACATGGAATTTTTGAAATATTTCAAATACTGCCCTTTTACTTTTCATAGGGTAGGCCCAAACCTTCCTGGATGCATCATCTATAATTGTTACAAAATATGATTTTCCTCCTAATGACTTGATGTTAACAGGACCAAACACATCTGAATGTACCAATTCTAACACATTTTTCTTCTTTTCATGGCAACCTCTAAGGAATGAAACCCTTCTTTTTCTACCATATATACAATGCTCACAAAGATCAAGACTGTAGGATTTCAAACCTGAAAATAAATTTTTACCAACAAGGATTTTTAAGCCCTTCTCGCTCATGTGAACCAAGCACTTATGCCGCAGATTTGCTAAATTTCCTTCTTTTGCGACAAAAACCAAATCTGATTTTCTTATCATTGCCTTCAATATATATAATGTTCATGTCTTGGGTCCCCTAGCCATGACCAATGATCCTTTGTTAATTTTCCATCCTCCTTTTCCAAAGCTTGTGGAATAGCCTTCATCATCCAACTGTCCCATAGAGATCAAAGTCATGCACATTTCTGGTACATGCTTGACTTGTTTCAACAATATATCTTGTCCATCCTTCATCTTGATTTGGATATCTCCCACTCCAACAATAATGCAAAAATGATTATTCCCCAAATGTACTCTACCATAATCACCAGGATTATATGCAACAAAATTATCTTTGCATGGGGTTACATGGTGAGATGCCCTAGAGTCAAGGATCCAATCAAAGCTACTGCTAGATGCATATAAACATGAATCCTCTACTGAAATAGTAAACAACACATCACTATTTGTGGCTACATAAGTAGTCTCACCTTCATTTGTGTTGGATCACTTGTGATTCGTATTGGCTGGTCTTTGATCCTTTCTTCCTTTCTTCTAGACTCAACATTCCTTCTTCATGTTCCTGGGCTTGCCACAATGAAAGCGGATGACCCTACCCCTCCTTGATTTTGATCAGCCTCTCGATCTTGATTGCCCTTGTCGGCCTCGATCAATTCGCCTACCACGATTAGCTAGAGCTAGAGTTTCTCCTCCCTGGTTTTCTGCAATTGACTTGCATCACATTTCTTCATTGATTAAACAATTGTTGACATCATCAAACTTCAGGGTCCCTGCAAGTGCTGAAGTACTCATAGCTACAATTAAATTTTTCCAGATGTATGGCATAAAGCACATTAACAAAATGGTGCTAATTTCATCATCTAGAATGATTTTAATAGAGGCAATTTGACTAGTAATAATTTTAAATTCATTCAAATTCTCAGCAACTAAAGCACCCTCCTTCATATTGAGATTGTAAATCTTCTTCATCAAGAACACTTTGTTTGATGTCCTGTTATTTTCTCTCTGTTCTCTCTTTTTCCCAACCCATTGACTACCTCATGGAGGTTTTCAATCAATGATCCAATCTCAGGCGCCTCAAAAGAGGTTTTCACCTGAGATTTTATTTTTTTCCTCTTATTTTTCATTTTTTTTCTACCCTAACCTACTTGAAAAACAAAATTACTTTCAAGTATAAGAATACTTCCAATGGAGCCATGTGCACATCAAGATGAAAGATAAACTGATTTGTAGGCTTGAAATATATGATTTGACATGTACCTGGATTTTAGAGACCAAATGATTTGACTTTGAAAGGATCAATCACAATTGAAGAAGAGAGTGTTGTTACAACTTAATGACTACTTGGAACCATATTTCAATATAGTTGTGATGCCCCGGGTTCACTTGCTGATTTGGATAATCTTGGATGTCTTCTTCTTCCATGAACTTCAAATCTTCCTCTTTTTTCTAATTGTTCTCTTGAACACATGGAGGATTTGATGGTAACCATGAGGGAGATGTCTCAATCTCTGATTTTGTTGTCTTCTATTCATCAAGTGCTGCCCATGATTCTTTGATCTTCTCTTTTGAATATTCTTTTTCTGCATGTTTCCCTTCAATGGCATCAAGAGAATCTCTTTTTTGAATATTATTCCTGAGCTGAGATGAATAACATTGAGATCGAAAGGAGATATTTGGAAGTGTTGTACCTCAACCTTGTAAGTGGGCTAAGCTACTTCACTGTGTGGGTTTCGAAATGGTGGTACATGTAGTTGAGTGGGAGTGGATATTTGAGATGGATGTGGTTAGGGTTGTGGTTGTGGCGGAGGTGAATGGTAGGGATAACATGGAGTTGGGTATGGAGGATATTGAGGAAAATATTGAGGATATTGTGGATGACTCTCATAAGTTCTTTGACAATCTTGTTGCCAAGATCAGTTTTGGGTTTGAGATCGCCAATGTTGCCAAGGAAATGTTGTGTTGCAATTAATTTGAGATCGATGTGCATAAGCTTGAAATTTTGAGTTAGGTTCTTGCATCATACTAGGTTGAATAGGATGTCATGGTCCTCTTGGAGATACATAACATAGCTGCATTGGAAATTGACTTGCTCCATTGTCCTCTTGGTAAAATTCCTTCAACCTTGGTAATGAGGGGAAATATTCAACATCATGTGATTCTGCATAGATGACACAAATATCAACATCTTCTTTTTTCTCATTTTGAATTCTTAACATTTCTACTCGTTCACTTAGATTGCTAAGAATTTATTTTTTAAAGTTCTCAAGAAAATTTCCATGTTTAGCTTGACTTACTGATCTTGATTTTGATTTACTTATTCTTTCCCTTCCTCTTGATATGTGTCTGCATGTTTCACAAATTTCTTCAAATGATAGTTGGTATATATCACCTCCACTCATGAGATCAAGGATATCAACCCACTCATCCCTAATTGTTCTAAGTAAGAGGGTTTTTAGTGTGTCGGATCTTAAATGATGTAGTTTTTCCCTCTTAACATTATACATAAACCTCTTTATTAGATCCTCTAGACTCTCATCTTCTCTTTGATTCATTCTAAAGATTTCTTCTTTAATATCATGATCTTTATATTTTTCTAGAAATATCTTTTGCATATCATTTCATGATCTTATTCAATTAGTCCCTAAACTCATCAACCATTTAAGAGATCTATCCTTCAATGTTGCTGGAGACAATCTCGATGTTTGAGATTTTAATAAGTAACCATAATATCTACAAACAATTTCAAATTCAAAGAGAAAGGTTTCCGGATCCTCTGACCTTAGACCATGAAATTTTGGAAGAAAAGATGGAGGGATGTTCTTCATGTGCACACTACCATCAATATCTTGAATGTGTAATCCGAGAGGATCTTCCTCATTGTCATAATCTCCATCCATTTCTTCTACATTCTTTTCCATCTTCTTATTCTACTTACAAAAGTGAATGGTGATGTGGCTCTTACTGAACCATGTGATGAAATGGCGGGGTGGGCTGGTGTTGGAGATTTTTTTTGTTTTTAGGATTGAATGAAAACACTAATACAATGCACTTTTCCATTTTTGAAATGAAAAATGCCTAATGCAATTATTTTTTTTTTACAAAAAGTAAAAAGAAATGAATCAACTAGGGAAGAAAACAATGCATACTTTGACACCTTCCCAACAATGATGCCAACAAGTGATGAGCCTCGGTATTGCAATAAGAATGCTGCAACTCCCAAGGCTACCAACTTTAATTATCAACTTGGGGTTTGTACAAACTTAAGAGGTATTGGCACTATATGTTTAGCATACAATGTGTCCTTCCTTTGTTGTCATGATGTAATGGAGTGCATGTACTGAAATCAAATCCTAAACTAATTGCAGAAAATGAACTACTTGAAATGGAAACCCTAACCAATTGCAAGAAATAAAGTACAAGGAAAGAAACATATTCTAATTGCATAAATATCATGCAATAAATGTAAAAGAAACCTATCTCAATCCTATTTATCACATGTGATGATTTAAACTAACTAAGAACGGAATTTGATCTAGGGAGTATTAGCTGATGCATGCATGTGCTAATTAAGAAATAAAAAGAACTATTTTTCTTTATCTTTTGATTTTATAAATGCAAATGCTAATCTTTCCTTGTTCTTTGGCAGGGGAGACAGGTGTGGAGGAAGAGGGGTACAATGGTTGTGACGGCATGGAGGTAAAGTAGGGGCCTAATCCCAGCTTCAAAGATGATTTTTCTCATTTCGAGCTCAAAACAGGCCGCTACAGGATTTCCTATAGGATGTCTACAGGATGTACTAGTTCCTACATGATCCCGTGCTTTATTACAAGAACAAGCCAAAAGCTTAGGCAGTGGTTTAGAAGGTGGAATGGAGCTTGTGAAAGGTGGATAATGGAAGAATAAGGCATGGAGGTAGTGGACACTACCCAAAACTCAAGCAAGGGCTTCAAGATGGGTGGATTTGCTTAATGGAAATGACACTTTTTACTTATAAAATAAAAATTCGGATTGAGATTTTAGTGGATTTTGGCGACATGGGTGGATGAGGCTTAGATGACGCGAACGAGATGAGGTCTCCCTATAATGTAAAATCTCCCGCAACAACACATTATTTTCTGCATCTATCCACAAATTCATCTATACATGGTAAAGATTTATTAAATAACGAAAATTACTAGTCTAAAATCCAGAAATTCAAGAACTAGTAAGCTAGTAAATATATCAAATGCCTAACCTAATCAAGTGAAAATGAAATGGGGTGAATTTTGTTATTAACTAGAATGTTTTCGTGACCTAATGCAAGTGGAATCAACTTGATTGAAGCTTGTTAGCATGCTCTAAAAAATAGCAGAAATTTGCAGCTATTTGCCACAAAAGAGTTCCAGAAATCTAGATTTGGGAATAAGAAAACTAATCCAATTATCTCAATGATTACTATGACCTTCCAAATATTTTCCAAGGATGAAATGATGCTTGTGGCCTTGCAAAAGAACTTACATTAACCATTTAACCCAATCCTACAACAAGAAATCATTAATACTAAATGCAAAAATAGAAAGAAACAATAACAAGAGATGCATGTGAATAAGAAGTGAAAAGAATAAAAACAAATGATATAAAAGGGCTCTGAGGCTCCTGGGATGGCCAAGCCCAAGGAAACTCAAATACATATGGAGGATAACAAGAATTAGAAGTCGAACATGACACCAATCTTCATTATTTTCCTCAATACAATTACATCACTGCAAGAAAATACAATGGAGCTGCAAAAATATGAGTTCTCTCCACAATAAGATTAATAAAAAAAATCCACCCATAGAGGTAAATTCGACTTGGTACTTATAAAAAATGATTAGGAATCATTCCCCATGAAAGGAGAAAGCTTTCCCCACAAAAATCCCTTGATTAGTGGATCTGGTTCCTAATACTACGAATCTGCATTAAATGATAGAGAACACATTCCTAAATTTTCTCAATCATTGGAGTTCCACAATATGTGCCATAATTCCATAATATCGTGTTGATTTATTATTTAATATTGATCATCCTGTAGTAGGGAGCAAGTCCCTAAATTATCTCCTCCTCCAAAGCTTCATAATCTGCCCAATATTCTCATAATATTGCACGAAAACAAATAATATTAGACACAAATATGCAATTATTCATAAACCTTCATAATGAATATATTAAAGTTAAAAATACATTATCTAATGCAAAAATAGAGGTTTAATGTGCTGAAGGATGGTTAGATGGGCCTTAATTTATGTTTAATTTAGAGGCATGGGCCTTAATTTATGTCTAATTTAGAGGCCCATCACATATGTATATGGAGAGAGTGTAAATGACTAATTATTTTAATGTTGATCATAATAAAATATTTCAATGTTGTAAGAGAAGTAATTAAAAGTAAAAATGTCTCGAGAAATGTGTATTTTATTTAATTATTAAATTAAAATGCAACATTTATAAATATATAATTAATAATAGAATATTCAATGTGACTAATAAATAAAATATTTTAATATGGAGGGCTAATTAATATTGAAATGTATTCAAAAATATATTAATAACAGTAAACTCATTTTAATGTGGAAAATATATTCCATATATAAAATATTTCAAGAAAAATATTTAAATGTGTGTATATTATATATGATTAAAAAAAACTATAGATTCATTATATAAAGCAATTGAAAAAAAATATTTTTTATGGCTAAAACATTTTATGTAGTCTGATTGTGGCCCATTTTTAAGGATATTTTTTGGTCAATTTTGTTTGAAATCAAGCAAAGATCTGTTAGAATTTCTAAGCTATGAAGTTTACAAAAACTAAGTTCTCAAGTAATTTTTGAAGTCATCGAACTCATTTTTTACATTCAAAAATATAATTTAAACAATGAAAAATTACAGGTTGTCTGTGTGTGTCTATATATATATTACAAATCGATTAGTTTCCAGATCTATTGTGTGTAGATTTCTTAGTTAAAATTTTCACTGTAAAAGAGGTTTTCCTTGGAGCTACAAGATTGTCTTGCTCCCCCGAAAAAATCCTATATACTCTCTTTCCAAGATTGAAATCCAATCTAAACCAATACAAACATGTATGTGTAAACTGATTTGATCATGTGTACACAAATTTGTTGTTAGTTCCAAGTAATGTAGTTAAGTTCCTAATTAAAGAGTTGATACTCATATCCCACAGATGAAAACATACATGCAAACAAAAAAATCACCGTGATCCCTCTCAATAAGAATTTGAGGCATTGTGCATACAAATGTTTATCTAAAATGCTCAAGAAGCACTTGGAGAAAGCAAAATCTTTATGGATAACCTGGTTTTCAAAACCCTGGGTTATAGAGGAACTATGTCTTTTGGAATT
>APFE030113667.1:3463-15351 GCA_000404065.3 Pinus taeda | reverse complement strand
TTACATTTATTATTGAATTTGGAGATTTTATATAATAAATTTATTTTTTCTAACAGTTAGTTTTTTTAACTTTTGACCTAGTCTTTTAGTTCTTTGACTCCTTCCTCATTTTATACCCCTGTTGGATGAGATTATCTTCATTTAATTATCCTGATGATGAATGACATTGGTTGGTTCAAAATGCATCGATAATCAAAACATTTATGTTATGGATCTAGAAGAGAGATATTTAGATAATTCTACTCACAAAAGGCCCCATTCAGATGTGCTCTGGATTCTCGGTTTAGGGTGGAGACACTTGAGGCATCATTATCATGCTCACATGATTAGAGATGGTGTACTCTCTAGACTCCCTGTGCCAGTGGATTGTTGGTTTAATTTCCCTTGAGCACTCCTTCTTAGGCTCTTAACCTAGCTCGAGGTGGTTAACTATAAGAAATTTGCAGTCCCACTCTTAATTGCCAATCTTCTATTTTCATAAGATAAGTTCCCGGTTATACCACTGCATATTAATGAAATGTAAATGTTTATTTCTATTTCTATGTTTAACTTGTGTTGTTGATGAGGAATGTATTCTCTTGTGTGTATTGTTGTATTCATGCCTATTTATCGTCATGATGAGAGAGATATGAGGAATCTTTGTTTAACTGGTTAATTTCCTATAATGAAATGCTCATTATTAAATGGCCTTAGGATCTTGAATGGTGTAAAGAAATAATTCCTCCCTATGTATGATTGAATAACATGAATGTGTTAATTTCCATTACAGTTCAAGAGAAATAGCACAAATGCATCTAAGTGTTAAAGGGTGCCCATATTGATAATATGGCTTAGGAGGGATAACCCAAATTTATCTAATTCTCAAAGGTATTCTTGTTTATCTATATATATAAAATAATTAATATATATTGCATCGTGGCCCTTGGAGGGCTTCAACTTCACCTCATCTGTCGGCAAGAAGGTGAGGGGGAGGGATGTAGTATTTCCCATTAATAGGTGGACATATTCATGTCTTAGGATCACGGGCCTTGGGAAACTTGACTCCTAACATTGCATCGAAAGGGATCAAGGTGAGCTACATGAAGGCCAAAGGCTCCACTATAATGCCTAAGACTTATAATGGAGAAATTTGTGTTTTATATGCGAAATCGGACCCCGATGGGACCTAAGCTATAGGATGAGGTGGAAAGTGACATGGAAACATATGTACTATGGCATGCATATGGCATGACACTTGCAAGTTGATAGAGGCCCTTTGGAGGGCCACATGGCTTGAAAATTAGTGACACATGGCATCCTTGGAGAGGCTCACATGGTCATCATGATGTCATCTATGGATGATGTTAGCATGATGCTATCTCAGAATTAAGGGATCCCTCATTGTCTTAGCGTGTATGGAAGGGGAGGTTATGTTTAATGGGGCTAGGGAATGGGAATGGTCCCCAACGAATGACGATAAAAGTTTTTCCCACCCAGGGGGTTTGAGTACTTTAGCACTATGGGTCCGAAATACCATGAAAATTGTTATATTGTGAACATGGTTTCCAACCAAGTTAAGGGTTGGTTTGGTGAGCCAAAGCGAGAGGATGATGGGGAAAGTTCCATGGATACAAGTTAGTGGAAAAGTGTGATGACCTAGACCTACAAAATGAGGTTGGTCTGTCATGTGAGCATCACATGGGTGGCCATGTGGATGCCACATGGCAGTGCCTCACTGACATGGCAAGGTTATTAAGTTCAAACATTAAATGGCCATAATTTTTTAATCTCTAAGTCAGATTAAGATAAAATTCATATCATTGGAAGGCTCTCAATATGTTAATTGCAATGGTGGTATCTATTTTTAGTTTCGGGGAAGCCGAAATTTGACAATTTTTGTAACCCCATCTCTATGAAAAGACCATGGAAGTTGGGTTAGGACTAAGTAGCAACTTCCACCTTGCCTAGGTTAGGAAAATTGGGTGGTAAGGAATGTTACAACCTTGTAGCTTAAAAAAAAAAAAAAAAAAAAAACCAATAATTACAATCTTATTCAAGGGGGAACCTCCTTTTATGATGAATACAATGTATAAGACAATATATACAAGAAAAAGGGTAAAATTACAATAAAATGGGACCATGAAAAGTTATATAATACATAATAATACAATAACATAAATGTAATCACTCAATATCTATAGATTAATAAGGGGTTTTGAGGTTAACACGGGGCTTATGTTGGGCTTAACATCTAGGAGGATTCAAACTCTAAACACAGGGTTTCATTGTGGAGGCCCCCCTAAATTTCAGATAAATTATATTTTGATGGGGGGGCTATATTTCTACTAGATCCATGTCATTAGATGCAAACTAGTCATGACATTTCATAGTTATGGTTACAATTGAAATTCGAACATATATTGATGAAAGTATGGTGTTTTCAAAATTGTCATGAGGGACAATTTCAAGTATCATATGCCACTTCAAGGTTGTAGTTTGCACATTTATTGAGGATATATTGTTGGAGTGACTTCTCTTGGATTATTTTATGGATGACATTGGAGTATGCCATGGTCTTATTCACTCTTTAATGAATACATCTTTCCTTAATGGAGCATTCTTTATTAGAGGCACACGTGGGTTGACTACCATTATTTTATGTATTTTTTTCTTGTTAATTGGAGCATATTGTTTCTTTTCCACTCAACATGACAGATATAAGGTTTTGGTAATGGATATTATTATTTTATTATAGATGACTATGGAGCTCAAACCTATATAAGGGTTTTCTCTCTTCATTAATTATGATGGTTGATTTTTGAAGTTCCCTCTGTTAGAAACTAGGGCGATACTAAGAAGGAGGGTGAATAAGTATTGTAGGAATTTTAAAACTTTATTTCACTTCCAATGACATTAGGACACCAACAAATACCTCAACAATTAATACATATGAGCATGACAAGAATCAAAATAACTAGCACAAATAGTACACAAATTATTCATTTTTTTTTTTGCAATTTCTTCACAAGGCAAACTACAACTTGTTGTTACAAATTTCTCTGGCTACAAATCCCTAACTTATTAGCTACAACTTAATGGAGTGACAACCCTAAAATATTTAGCAGCACCTACTAGAAGGAGCTACAACCCCTATTCTGCAAGCTGCAACTTTCTTGACATCAATGATTCATTTTTCATTCATTTTCACACTAGAACCATGAATTCCAACTCAAAAATAAATTAATTTTCCTCTCAAGACTCACCAACACACCTTCAACAATCTCTTATTATTGAGAAATTCACCATATACACTGACAACTTCTCAAATCATACTCTTCACAATCAACAACCATCTCACTCAATCAATTCTACTTATAAAAGAAAATTCCTGCTAAATTAGGCCTCTTCACTTCAAATTTTCAGTTAAATTCTAGCCTCGCCATCATGCATAAACTTTATTTTTTTCTTCATCTAGCTCTTGTGAAGCTTTTTTAATTTGTTCTTCATGTTTTCAATCGTTGATTTTCTATACTAAACTCAATCTCTAATTTTTTCTAATTAAATATGCAATTTCTACTTATTTTGGAACTTATCAAAGTTTAAATGGAGTGTTAGCTATAGTTCTAACTTTATTTAAGCTCCAAATATAGTGCCAATAATGTCCATGCCACTAAATTTCCCCTTTAATCCCTTTTCTCTAGCCCCTTATCTCATAAGATGAAAAGTTATGGCCAAAACCTTATGACCAGAGCACTTATCCCCTATGCCTATGCCTTTGGTCACTGTGCCACCATAGAATCAAGTCCTAGTGCTTGGAACCTAGCGCATTTTATCCTAATTCTTTTTTTGTGCATGTTTAAAACCTTATGGGGTAGGCTTAGTGGGGTGTGTTGTTAGTGTGGATTCCATGCACCTTCTCACATTGGTCATCGGCTCCACCCGCACATGCCAATGTGTCCTGGTGTTATCACCACATTGTTCTCCTCCTGCTACCATAACTTTCCTTTGAGGTCATGCCACAAGGATGACGTGTCTCGTGGGGATGCATCTCCTCTACTTTTATTGGATGTTTCTTCCTGGTTGTACAAGGTGATGCGTCCTAGCCATTTCAGTCCCACTATTCTTCTATTGCACCCTCAAAACACTTTGGGGTCAGACCTACATAATGATGTCACACTGACGTCATCATCACCATGTGGCACCATCTGAGTGGTCCATGTGTCACTTATAATTGACCCATTAGGGTACCCAAAAACACCAAATCTACATGTGACATGTCCTCTAGTCTATACTTCCACATCACCTATGTTGATATCATCTTTAAACAATTGATGCTACCATGTGTCCTATCAAAGAGGAGAGAGAAAAGGTCTCAAAGCCTTGGTTTTGTTCCATTTTCCTTTATAAAAAATTCTAAGGGTCCCAGTCCTTTTCTCTTTTCACCACGTTTCCTAGCCTTGCCCCATTATTGTGAAAACACATATTAGAAAAAACCACCAATTTCGACACCCCTATTGTGAGGTTTGTGGTATTAAGGAGGGGGGGTGTTAGAATGAACCTCCTTCATTGATTTGACTATTAGCGGTATGGGAAAACCACCCATTCTAACACCCTCCTACATATTAATGCTTCTGCATGTTGACTAGTTGGAATTATCTCTGATGCGCCAGTGGGATGCATGGGGCCCGATGCATCACCTTACATGCTCAACATTTAAACTATGTGGTGTCGCTAGTGTGCCACTTATGTGTCATATGTTTGTCAGTGAGTGGTGGCACCTACTATTAGTATCCTTTTAACCTTCCACACTATCTTTCTATTGTGCGATCACATGCCGTGGTCACGATCATGGTTGTAGTCACAGTTACACCAAACCATTGGTAGTTCCCATGCACCTTGTTGGTTGGTTTGTGGTTTAGATGGGGGCCATGCAACTCACCTTTTTTGTCGATTTAACGATCGATGGTATGGGCAAGCTGCCCATTGTGCACCCCTACGTTTATGATGTGAGTGCTCTTGGGACCCCACAAAGCCAAAAATGTATCTATGGGGGTGCATGGAACATGATCTGTCACTGACTTTGCCTATTATTTAACAGCAACCTTCACTAGTCTGCTCCACTAGGTTTGACCATATGCCAAATTTAACTCTAGCTAAGTCCTTTTGTCATTGTAAATCATCCTCCTTTGACTTTTGGGGGTCCTATCTTTGAATGGTTGTAGCTTTCAAACAAGGAGGCTATTTTCTACCTTCAACATACCACTAGAAGTCTCTTACAGAGATTTGTTCATATGCTTTGGTTCTAACTTCTCTTGAAGTGATCTTTTGCATCAGAAATGCCTTTAAAGTTTCTACACCCTTTCACCTTTAAAGTTGATCTTCATTCATCTTGTTGTACCTGAAACCTGATCAAATGTGCCATCATGATTAATATTTTAAATGACATCTTTTCCATCAATGAAAACATATTTCTAACATTCTCCCCCTTTGGCATTGATGGAAACACCTTTGATAAAAAAACATCATCATGAAGACAAACCAAATATGTTTGTACTCATATCTCTCCATTGTATAATTCTCCCCTTGTGATGTACTTCCTTTTTTCTATACAGATTGTTGTTGTGCTGTTAATTCTACACTATGACTTCCTTGGGACTTCTCCAAGACTTCTTTCTTTTATTTAATCCCCAAGACATCTCCCCCTTTGACATTGACTTCCCCTACAAATTTACTCCCCATGTCAATAAGATTCCACTGCCTTGTTGATATTGTGTACTTGGTAGCTTCATCTTCATATGTTGAAGGTATCCCAACTTCCTTTCTTCCCCTTGAAGTAAGATCTAATGAAGGGAGGTGCTGTAGCGGCTACAACCATCTTCCAAAATTTTTCCTTAGCTTCGTTTTGGAGCCTCCCTACCAACCATCCTTAGCAGCGTGTCTTGGACTATCAAGTACATAGGCTTCATTTTTTTTCAGTGGCTTGCTAGCCTGTGCATGTGATTTTCCTTCACTCTCTTCATAAGCTGCTATTCCAGACTTAAGTTATTTTCTGGCTAAGAAACTCCCATAGAAAATTGTGCAATTCTAGAGGGGAGCCAACCTTCCCTCTAGAAATTGCGCAAATCTGTTGGGCAGCCTTCTGGGCTCCAAAATTGCACAGAACAATTAGACAGGCTTCCTTGAGAAAACTATGCAATCTGGCCCAGCACTACAACTCAGCCTAGAAATTGGGAAATTCTAGGAAGAAACCACTTGCTGACCCCAAAAATTGTGCAATCCCTCAAGGACAACCAGCCTAACTCAGCCCAGAAAATGTGTAAATCCCTCTCCCAGTCCTGCAAGCTATTGCATGTGCCTTCAGGTTGACTGGTTCCACTCGGGACCCAGCAAACTCTATTTGCATGCATGGGATTCTTTTCTCGAAATAGAAAAAATAAACATGAAAAAAGCATCCCTATATTTTAGGGATCTATTTTTAACAATTGGAGGTTACATGCAAAGATCGTTTTAGAAACCACCCTCCAAGTGTCGCTTTTTCCTAGATTTGTGGCATACGCGTCATAAGCCTCAAAATTATTTATTGAACACTACATAGCTCATTATTCACATTGTTCTTGGATCTTTGAAATCCCACAACAAATCTAGGGGCATGCACGTCATAAGCCTCAAAATTATTTATTGAACACTACATAGCTCATTATTCACATTGTTCTTGGATCTTTGACATCCCACAACAAATCTAGGAGTCTTCGACACATTAAGCTCAGGTATTTCCAGGTAAGTCCGCTTTACTTTTCTTTTGCAGAATTTCGGTCGCTTTTTGTGTTTTGGCTTGTGTGAGTGATGTCTGCTTGATTTTTTTGAATGCTTGTTGTCATTTGCATGCAAGTTAGCATGTACAAGCATCATTTTAGTTTTCATTTGCATCTCTCTGTTGTCACATGCATGACATTGTTTTGCACTGACGATCGTCGATTCGGCGACCCATTTCACACACATGCATGTTTTCCCATTTTTTGAACCTTGCATTCACTATTTGCATGCATGATCATTCAATATTTCTTACACTTAGTTTCACCATGCATTTAGATCTTCATATGTTTTCAGTTGCCCGTCAGTGGATCTGGGCAACCTTGGCTTGAGCCCTGCCTTGCCCGGACAACATTGCGCATTTCTAAGAGGGAAGGTTTTTCCTTCCTCCTAGAAAATGCACAAAATTGGATAGACATTGTCCTCCAGGGTTTATTTGTGCAATTCTGAGAGGCAATTCTCTACTAGCCCAAAAAATTGTGCAATACAGTCTTTGGGCCTACATGCCTTGCTGACTGAAATTATTCACCCAGCAAGTCATCCTAGATTGCGCATTGCGCAATTCCAACAGTCAACCAGCCTCCCAATAGTTTGGACTTCATTTTGCGTTGTTCCAGCAGTCAGTCTCCCAGCCTCTCGGTGAAAATTGTCCAATCTTTTCCATCAATCTCCTGGTTATGTTGCAGGTCATTCCTCAAGTTTGCTTTGGTTTTCAACTAATAGATTTCTTTCCATGCATGTCACAATGTCTCTAGGTATAGCACGCATTCGTCTGTCTCTCAGCAGTTCGGGTTCAATGGCCTCCAAGAGAGAAGGGTTGAAGGAGACCAACGGAAGCGCAAATGGAGATAAAGTTGAGAAAGTGGCTATGAGTTAGTCAATTTACGAAGACACCAAGATGATCGTAGACAAAGACATCAAGATGAAATGGCAAGACATCAATGATGCATTCTCAGGCACATTTGAGGAAGATCTTGAAGACCGTAGGGTCTATGTGAACATTCACAAGTCTGGCTTGTACTGGATTGCATGCAGGTATGTTGCATTTTCATGCATGGACATGATACATTGGATTGTCTTGCACACTGATCATGAGACGATGGTATTAAGGAGTGTCAACAGGACAGAGATTACTACCTTCGGGGCATAGGACTATCAACTGATGTACCACTTTCTGAAGCTAGTGATCATAATGGAGACACCCTTTAGCATACCCAGCAGTAGTGCAAACTCCATTGATATCATGAAGAGATGGGTGAAGGAGCCAGCCAAGTTCAGGATGACACCCAACTAGATTTATAAGATGAAGATATTGTGAAAGGCATATCAGTAATTGGTCATCTTTGCATGTTGCTTGTACGGCCAAGAGAGCATGGAGACCTTCCCACGAAGTTGGGTGATCGCGTTGGACTAACTAGCCAGTGAAGGAAAACCATGCAACTGGTCTGACATGTTGGCTCGTAGGCTGAAGAAATAAGTAACAGGAGCTCAACAACCGCCCAAAGGTCAACAAGCAGAAATATACATCTCTGCATAGATATTGGGTGAAATTTGTGCCCGTCAGAATTTCCCAAGTGTGAAGTGGGCATGGAAATTAGCGGAAACATTTGTACATACTTCTTTCAAACTATTTTCCGAATACAGCTTCTGTGGGGTCATCACACAGTTTTCAGACCATTTTGTCACCCCAATGTACAAGATAATATTTGAGCAAGATCCACCTTTCATGTCGAAGGCAACAATGGAGGCATTGATCGACATAGTAGATTGGTATGCCTCACCTTTTGGCACCTTCATAGGATGTACATCGCGGAGAAGCCTCCGCCTGTTTTACTAAATTTTTCCATGGAAAAGCTCATCATGCAATAAGTGTCATACAACATCTCAATAGGACTATTAGCTAGGTTGCATCAGAAGAAGAAGGCACCCTAGCCCACTCTTATGTTGCGAATCGGGCTATATGAGATTTGGAATCTCAAGCATGTTAATGCCGAGACAAAAGAGTTCAAAAGATTTACTTTCAGCACCAAAACCTTCAATCCGTATGACCCGTATTGCTTTGTAAAGGATCACTGTGCAAGAGTGAAATTCCCTTGGATCCACAAGGTGTGTCATTGAGATGAGGAATACCCATGGATATTGTCACAGCTTCTCCAGGCCCAATGAATTGGTCGGCAATGCTATGGAATGGTTAGCAAAGTAGTGAAGCATCATCTAGGAGATCACCATCATCAACAGCAGTAGAGGGTAACATACCTGCGCATGACAAAGGCAAGAGAAAGATTGTTGACAGCGCATAGGAAGAACAAAGTTGGAAGTTCAAAGTGGACCGACTTGTGGAGAAAGCAGATTTGGTGATAGAGGCAAAGAGGCGACATCGCGACAAGAGAAACACACAAAGGTAGAGAGATAAATAGAGGATGGAGGAAACAGTCAAGGAGTTGCAAGAGCTGAAGCAACAACTCTGGGAAGAACAAGAGCTGCGCAGAAAGGAGAAGGAAGTGCAACAGGGCAAGACATAGCAGAGGGGCACAACATGCACAAATTGATGAAATTGCACCCATACAAGTTGTAGACTCATCCGAGCAGCTGGCACAAAGCAGACAGGGTGAGCAGTCACATGATTAGGACTTCACTCAAGAGATTAAATATATACTTGAGTAGATGGATATGGAGATGGAGTAGCCAGAGTTAGAACAAGTCATCGAACTCATGCCTTACAACAAAGAGGTCGACCCATCGCTTCACCAGATCTGGAAGCAGAGAAAGTCTTTAGTGACCAAGGAGATACTGAGATCCTTGGAGACAATCCAGAAGAAAAGATGCACAACATATCATTCGACGAGTCACGAGATAGAGTTGTGCAATTGTGCAGAGTGTCCACTCGAGATGTCCACATCTCCTGCACAGTTTTAGGAATGAGTGATCGTATCTTATGTGTGCAAGCATCTAGCAGCATTGGCCAATGCTACCAGAGCATATGTCGAAGCCACCAGATCGAGTGTTCGCTTCTTGATAGCAGAGAATGGCTAAGGAGTTACAGAAGGCCAAGCAGGGAGGAGAACATGTTAAAACATCTGCTAGAGCAGATTTGAGGAAGGAGATATTGGATGAAGTATCATCCCTTGAGACAGTCATGCGGATGTTGTATTCCAAATTTGGTACTGTTCATAAGGCGGTTGTCCATCTCAACTTTTGGCAGCAGCGTTGTGCTAGGAGAGCACATATCTTTTAAAATTTGCATACTGTTGTCGACTGCATGAAAACATGGAAAATGAGATACAAGGGATCCCCGTTACACTTGCCCAAGTTGATGAAGCCCAAGGTAGTTGAGTTGAAGGCACGCATCTGAAGTCAGATCAGAAACTATGAGGAACTCTTGCAGCTCATCACCAGTTTGTAGACTTCCCATGCATGGGTGTTCAGAAGCATGGATTTTGTTGTGTACACGCATGCGATCCCATCTATTGGGACACTCAAGGAGGCAAATACAAAGAACAAAGTCCGACTGGAGCTGGACACGTACTTTTACGAGTTGATGCACATAGCCACAAGTGTAGACTTGGCGATCAACGCAGACACTATGCATCAATATGTTGTTTGTCTAGCCGCACTCAAGATAATGATGTGCATGTTATCAGATGAGTTGGACAGAGGAGGCAAATCAGTGTACCATGCAACAGAGGAAAGAGTTCATTACTAGAAATATTTCACCACAAAGTAGACTGACACCATCATGGACTACCAAGCTTGGCATCAGTTCACCACCATCGACCATCATGAGGATGTCGAAGAGTTGGTCTTTCCATAGTTGTTCGAGTCTTAGTGATGTCTTGCATGGCTTGCTCAAGCCATTTTGTCTCACATGGGTACATGTGTAGATTGTATGTAACATCTTATAAAGTGGAATTCCAAGTGTCGATAGTTGAATGTAACATTCATAAAGTAGTTGAAGCGTCATGAAGGTAGGTGAACAGTCACAAAGGGGAATGTCAAGGGTCACCCTGCCCTTTTCTATTTATAGTACCTCATAACTCATCGTAGAGGCTTTTGGGTAGCAAAGCTTCCGATAGGAGTATCTTAGAGAAAACTTGGAGAGTATTGTAACGAGCCTTGGCTTCTCCACAATGCAAAGCTAGTACATCTCTTTGGAGGAGTAGGTGGAAGTGACTGTAACGTTCTGTTATCGAGACTAGTGGTTGGTCATGGTTGTACTATATGATTGGAACTTACACTTCTTAATATAACAGAGCCATCACGTTTCATGCATATGTTGTTATTGTATTTCAGTTGTCTTGGTTACTCTAATGATATATGTATATGTTTGGTTATGCATGTATGTATAGACTCTTTCTATATATGTATGTATGAATCTTACTGAGATGTGTTGTTGGTTTAACCATCACTTTGGATTGTTGGTTCGTTTGCCTTCCAGTTCGTGATGCATCTTTGCTCATGTGTTCCTTTCCAAGCTATGTGTTTACACAAGCTTCCAAGGGGCTCAGTCATTCCACCTTCTGTGCGTTAGAACCATTCATGCACCTTCCTCGGCTTGTTGTGCATGTCACACCCTTGCTACCAACAAGGAAATCTTACTTACCTATGCATGCAACTGCCGTCAAGGCAATACCGTACGACCCACTACTTGGACTCCTACACCAAACGGTCTGAGATCTAGTTTGGGCTTCTTACCTAGGAGATCCCCTGACATGTTGTGTAACAGCCCAAAATCAACATCTAATTAACTTATTAACCTTAAATTTAAACAATGAAGAGTGCTTACCTAAGCTTACCTGCATGAAGTAGGCTTACCGCAACATGGTCTTGGGGACGACTCTCCTCCCAACCGTAGGCTCAATTGTGCAGGATTCTCCTACAACTGGCCACCCCCGAGCCCTCAATCAACGACTACTGCCAGTATTCCTAAGTCTCAATACTCTTCCAAGAGAATGAAGACAGAACCTCTGAATGATGGAACAAGACCCCTTCCATCCTCCTTATCATTCCTTAAATAGAAAAAAACATTGGATGGGAAACCACATGCACACCTCCATGTGTTTGCATGTCACATGCCCACCCTCCATGTGTCGGCATGCTAA
>APFE030113662.1:226501-238139 GCA_000404065.3 Pinus taeda | reverse complement strand
TGGCTCCATTGGAGAAAAAAACAATTCTTTGGCATCCATCTTTGACCCAAAACATTCAGCCTCCATACATTTTTTTCTTACTAATAACTGCGGCTAGACTCAAATCTAAACCCATGGCCCCAGTTCCATCAGGACTGGGCTTCGAGGCTACACTAAATTATGTAGCGATTAAACACATTCCTCTGTAGTTTTCCTTCAGCAACATGGCATTTTAAAACTCGCCAAAACTTTTACTCAAAATTGTGACGCTGATGATCCTTACTATTATCTTGTCGACTATTAACTGATGGGACAGAGAATTGCCTCTACTCTTGTACAAGGCAACAATAATTTGGATCACAATAAAACTTTTTAGCCTTTTCCATATTTGAGCATTTTGGAATAGAGTATCGCATAATCAATTCAAGGGAGACCAAAAATGTTTACTACTACTTTTTCCTATAGCTTTTATCTGTTGCACTTGCACATATGAGGTTGCCTTTTCAGCATTTTAGGCATAGATCGGTATTCAAGTCCTTATTATTACCACCAACCTAGCTTAAAATGGGAGACAAACCAACTTTATTGTTTCCAACTTCATTAAATCTGCTTGTTAAGGTTCTTCTGCAAATATCACTTTAAGTCATTGTTGTCTTCATCATGCTATGAAATATCATTCGATCCAAGTTGAAGATTAAAAGAATATGACAACTCAATTTATATGTTCTCCATGTCCAAAATAGTTCTATTTGTTTCATTAAGTTCTTAGAGAAGGGCTCCATAGTCGTCAACAAAGTCAGGAGTAAGAAAATCCTCATATCTTGTATGTACCTTGGGCTATCAACTATCCTTCATAATACCTTCTGAGCATATCCATGGTGATTGATCCATAGCCAACACTAATGACATTAGGGTGAACAGCGATATGAACAATTTGAGTCCCTAAAAGACTTGGAAAATTCATATCCCGAAACTACTATGAAAGATTCCATGGTATTTGATCTCCAAAAGGTTGATACCCATCACTCAAGCTTTCTGACACTAAATCCTTTGATAGTCGTCTTTCTATCTAATCCATGGGACTAAGAAGCACAAAAAAGGTGATAAGCAGGACCATTTGACACCAACCTAGTATTTGATGATAATGTTTGTGCTTGCAGAAGAACCATCAAGAGGAAAAACAAAATTTTATAAAAATGGTATCACAAATAAATCCCAGCTAAATGCTAACCCTCTATGCCCTACCCATTTTTGCCACTCTTCTGCTTTGCATTTCCCATAGGAATTAGAATTCAGAGTATTATTGGTTGTTGGTTTCGAGCAGTATCTGCACTCTTTTGGATGGCGTCTTTTAATACAACAGTCTTCGTTTTGCATGTATATTACTAAGCTTGATAGAAAGGAGAACTCTCTAGATAGTGTTGGATGTTCTATCCTTCACCAAGATGACAATTAATGCACACTCAACACATGGTTACCCATACGATGTACACTAAACTTGATTTGTTGATGAACCCAAATCTCTAACATTTGGAAGGTTGTAGCATACTTCATGCAGACCCTCCTCTGTCGTAGCATACTTCTAAAATTTTGTGAATATGCTACCCCAAAGGTGTTGATCGTTTCCATTTTTTAATATTCAGCCTTGAATTGTGACAAAATTTAGTATAGGTATCACTACTAGGAGCAGTAACAAAACTTATGCTCAATAACTTATTAAGCACCCACATTAAGAGAGAGCGGCGGAAAACGAGGGTTTGGTGGCGGACAACGAACTCGAACAATGGTCTAGGGTATCATCGATTTTCGGCATGGCGACCTACCCATTATCCTGGACAAACTTCGCTTACCTGTGTATTTTGCACTGTTTGGGCTATTACCTTCTCACTTACTAGGTGACCACCTTCGTTTTGATCCATCCGGTCCATTTTTATTTTCCGCGGCGACCTGCACTGCACACCATCATGACCCGACATTTGTAAGTTGTGGTCTTGGGATGGTTATACAACTACTGTTGTTATCATGGAGGACGACGCCGTTGATTATTTTGAGGACCCCACTCCACTAGACCCCCACTGGACTATCTTCCCTTCACATCTGTCAGTTACCTCCTCGAATATTTCGTTAGACTTACCCTCTACCCTAGCTGGGTCTTCTAGGGTTTACTCTGTCACTAAATATCCTGCTTTCACTACTCTGGCTCTTCAGACTCTCCATTCTGGGTCATCCTCCTCCACCTTGCCCTTCTCTGGCTGCACTGATGTTATGGATTTCCCACCTGGAACTGACCTCCCTCCATTACCCCCGGCCTCTCTACATTTCATATCTACCTGCCTCGGCTCACCTACCCCTCCGTATCCCTTGCATCAACCTCTTCACCTGTCTCTTCCCACATCCCACCACCTTCAACATCTCAATCCTTTTCCGCCCTCCTCCCACCCACGACCCTACCACTTCCAGATGTTTTGTTGATTCATATTCTCCCCAGATTGGTTTGTTTGGGAATGTTGGCTCAGAGGCCACAGCGAATCTACCTCTATCTCAACAAGTAAGAACACTCCTATTTGGTCAAGGCACCCTGCAAAGCGCTTCAAAGGGGTTAAGGCGAGCAATAAAAAGATTTCCCTCGTGTTTGGGATTGATATACAAATGGGGGAAGTTCTGGATGCATCCGACCGGGTTCTGGTTGGTTGTGTACAGGGTTGGGCATACTCGGCAACGCCTTTGAAGCAGTGGGTGCTGGAGATTTGGGGTAAGATCCTCACAGAACTGTCGTCAGTGGTAACTCTCTCACGAGGATGGCTCGCATTGCGTTTTCAAAGGCTTGACTTTATCCTATGGGTTTTATCAAAACACTGGCACATTGAATTGGCTCTGGTCCTCGTTGAGCGTTGGAGCCCCCTTTTCAACCCTTAGCGTGAACATCTTGGCGCTCGAGCCATCTAGGTCAAGATTACCTAGACTCCCTCTACATTTTTGGTCATAAGACATCTTCAAACGTATTGGGAATGCAGTTGGCAGGTATATGGACTTCGATAAATCCTACATGCTACTGGGGCTATGTCCATGGCATGCATTCTAGTCTTCCTTGATACCGGAGAAGGTCTGGAGGAAAGTATGCAGTTGCATTGGCGGGACACTTACGTGATTCAGATATTGGACTATGAGGGTGTCCCTTACCGATGCAAGACATGTCAAAAAATAGAACATCTCTATAAGGATTGCCCCATTCTTGCATCCAACTCGGCTTCAGTTGCTCGGTTTTGCAAATCCAGATTTTGATCGACAGGGGAAGGCACCTGTTAGTCAGATGGATGATCAACCAATGGACACATAGGTAGCCCATGGCATAAGCACTCACAAGGAGCAATTTCGTCCCCCGTCCCCACGTATCACCAGATTGCGTGCGGCTATGGCGGCGGCTACCTCTAATGCGATACTATCTCTAACCCTCCTCCTTTCCATATGATGTCGTTTATTTGTTCTCCTAGCTTATCATTTTGTAATGTTGGCTCTATGCATTGTCCCTCTATTGTTTGCACTCTGATTCCCACTGCACCTATTTACTTCTCCACTCCTCCTACCCTCTCTAGGATTGTGGATACCCTATCCCCATCCAAGCCATCCAATGACTCAAATACGGGACATGGTTATTTCCTTCGGTCATTATCCCATATACCTTCGGGGGATGGTAGTGGTCTTGCCATTACACCTCATCTTCCTACTACCAAGTTGGCCCGGGGCCGACAATCTAACATCTCCAAAGCCATTCTTCAGGCTGGAATGGAAGTGGCATCAGGGCGAAAACTCCCCTTTGATCAGGTCCTTAGAGCACTAACCCCCCCCTGGTTCTCCATGAAGTGACTCTCTTACAACTGTAGGGGGTTGGCTAGCCATGTAAAGAAATTAGTCTCTCGTCGTTTGATGGAATTTGAACGAGTGGATATCGTGGATATTATATTCTTACAGTAGACCCTTGCGACTGGTATGCAAATTGTTCCCATCCTTGAGGCTTTGTTACCTAGATGGCACTTCACTGCACTAGATGCCCGTGGGCGATCTAGTGGTTTATTGTTGGGGATGGACCTCAAATCCATTAGACTATTAAATTCCTAAGGGGGAATGGGCTTCATCAGAGCGGATGTTTACTCAACAGAGCTTGGTAGAGAGCTAAGGATTATCAATGCCTACAGACCCTACAACAGGAGGCTCAATTTCTGGCAGAAGATTCTCGACTTAGAATACTTCCAAGCTGAGAACATTATTACTGGTCGGGATCTTAATTTTTCTTTGGGAAATGCAAAGTCTTGGGGCATGAATGCTCAATTGGACTCTCTATCAAATGGGATACTACACCTTCTGGAGAATCACCTATTGATTGATATCCCCTCATCCTGCTTAAAGCCTGCATGGAGAAATCGAAGGACCAGGGATGCAGCATTAGCCAGAAGACTAGATCGGTTTCTAGTAAAGGAGGCATTATTGGAACAATTACCCCTTTATCGACAATGGGTGGGATCTGGGGGGGTTATCGGATCATCATCCCATTTTATCTGGAGATCGTTGGCGGTGTTAGAAAACCTAATGCACCCATCAAGTTCAACTCAAACTGGCTTAATGATGAGCTATATATAGTTGATTACACAGACCTAGAAAACCATCGATGCTCAGCAAGGTTTAACTACCTCCAATATATTTGCAAATAAAATGGCAATCATTGAACATAAATCTATTAAATGGGTAAAGGATAAAAGGACCAAAGATGTATTGATACTGAGAGACACTAAACTGGAGATTGAAAGATTGAATGGACCTGAGGGTCGTGGATTCACCTGTGTTGATGCTAAAGAACATTTGATCCGACTTGAGATCAAGCGGAATCAGATCTTGAAAGACGGGGCGGAAACCTAGCGACTCAAAAGTAGGGCTATCTGGTTAAAGGAGGGAGATGAGAATACAAATTTCTATCATCGTGTTGCAAATGGGCGCAGGGTCATTAACACATCTGCCATCTCAAGGATGAGCATGGTACACAAGCGAAGACCTTTCACGAACTGACCAATCTTGGCATGTCTCATTTTGGGTGTTTATTTAGAGCTCTCCCTGATGCAAATCTTGCTAAAATAATCAAGGTAGTTGGTTTATTCCCTAGATATGATGATCAGGATGTCGATGATGATCTACTTAATCCTGTAACCATGGGGGAGTTAGAGGCTACTATTAAGTGGTTTAAGAAGGATAAGAACCTTAGACCCAATGGCTAGTCAATTGAATTTTATATTGCATTCTTCAACATAATTGCATAGGAGATAATTCAGGTCATCTAAGAATGTCGGACTAGTGGGTGAATGTATGATGCTTTCAACTCAACATTTATCACTCTCATCCCCAAGTCAGATGACCCACAGAACTTTGATGATTATAGACCCATTTCCCTGTGTAACTGCATATACAAGATTATTGCTAAGATCATTGCAAACCGGCCCAAGCCCATCCTATCAGAGCATATATCTTTGAAGCAATTTGCATTCCTTAACCATCGACAAATACATGAAGCGGTGGGCACAGCGCAAGAAGCACTTCACTCTATCAAATAAAAGAACCTCAAAGGGATGATACTTAAAATTGATTTGGCAAAAGCTTTTGATCACACTTGTTGGCTATACATTCGAATGCTTCTTACCCACCTCAGCTTTCCTCTACCATTCATTCAATGGATTATGTGTTGCATTACTAATGTATCTTATAGTGTTTTGATCAATGGATATGCATCCTCTTTCTTTCATGCAGAACGAGGATTGAGACAACGCTACCCACTCTCCCCCCTACTTTTCCTATTGATCATGGAAGGCATGAGTCGACTCATCACGGCAGATTGATTGTAGGGTAGACAGAAGGGCATCAAGATCACAAACAACTATATTCTCACCCATCTCCTATTTGTCGATGACATACTTATATTTCTAAATAGATCCCTTGGGGACTCTATAGCATTTGCTGCCACATTCTGTTTATTCTATCATGCTACTAGGATGCATTGCAACAATCAAAAATTCCACACTATCCACTTTTGGGTGCAGCCAGAAAGAGATCCATTCTGCTCTACTGCATTTTCCTTTTATCTCCTTGCAGATTGAGGAGGGAGTCAAATATTTGGGATTCAGGTTAAAACCATCAAACTATCGGATTGTTGATTGGGTTTGGTTGGTTGTCAAGATAGAAAGAAGATTAAATATCTGGCATCATAGGTGGTTGTCAAGAGCTCAAAGACCGACTCTCATCAAATCTGTCTTGGAGGCCACTCCTGTCTACTGGATGTCATTAGCTTGGATACTTAAGGGCATCATTCATAGAATTCAACAGTTATGCTACAGATTCCTTTGGAGGGGTAAACAAGCCGGACACACCTTTGCCTGGCTTCACTGGGACAAGATCACACTTCCAAAGAAATGGGGCGAATGGGAACTAAAGAATCTTGATTATTTTGCTCGTGCTCTGGCAGCCAAAATGGGTTGGAACGTTCTATCATCCAAGAATCTCTGGACATAGGTTATCTAGCAGAAGTACATTTCTCCTTTACATCTACTTACATCTACTTGACTGGATCAAGCTACCAACATGGGATAGGAACAAAAAATCTACTATCTGGAGGGCGGTACTAAATACATTGATTCATGTTTGGGATGGGCTGACCTGGAGAATAGACAATGGTCGCTCTGTTCGGATTGGAATGGACCCCTGGATTGGATGTGGGAAAGCTCATACGCTCCCACCTAGGCTTATCCAACATCGATTGGATTCAGGTCACACCAATTTGGCACATATCGTTCACCATGAGCACACAAATATGTTTCGACAAACATGGGAAAAACACCATCACTCTTAATATACCACCATGCTAGGTGGACAATTGGCAAAACCATACAACAACTTTGATGGAATCGCATGTCGAGATTACCAAGTGGGAGGATGAATTAAATTGGACCCATGCACCGAACGGGAAATATTCCCCAAAATATGCATACATGTTTATTAATGTTTAACACAAACCCAATGTATCAGAATGGTGGTGGTATGTTCTCTGGAAACGAAGGCGACCCCTAGGGCTAAACTATTCATGTGGTGTATCCTTCGGAACAAGGTTCCTACTGCTGGCATCCTTCATAAGCGCACATTTCATGGTCCGAGCTGGTGTTTTGTGTAGACAGGACATGGAAACATGTGATCACTTATTCATTGGATGCACGACCACTATTTCCATCTGGTCTAAGATTACCACTCAACTACAGATTCATAATAATTGGACTGGCATGGACACCTGGGAGGCATGGCATCGATGGTGGTCTTCTGCACAAACAAACAAGTGTGGGAACCTGCCGATATTGGTTTGCTAGTATATATGGCTTCAACTAAACAAAATTATTTTTACTGATAGAGAGCCATGCTGGGACAACATCATTTTTCACTCATTTCTGATTACCTAAGCCTACCAGTGGAGACCCGTGAACCCACAGCGCGCAACATCATACCTGAGATCATTGATTATGACATGCCATGGGCTTTTTTAGATGGTTCGACACAACAACATGGATGTGGGGGTGGAATAATCCTTTCATTTAAATCACACACACTCCTACAGGATTCAAATGGGTTGGGGGGGAGGGGGGGCAAGTAACTATGCTAAACTTATATCCCTCAGGCACTCACTACATTTTGCACTTGTCAAACGATGTCGAAATTTACATATTTTTGGTGACTTGCAGATAATTATTAAATGGTTTAATCAACAAATTGTTTGTCACACTCACACACTTCGACACATTCTGGATGATGCTTTGAGACTGAGATCATATTTTGACATTTCTTGTCAACATATCTAGAGGGAACGAAACAGCGTTTCCGATTACCTTTCCAAGGAAGCCACGCAGCTGCCAAGGGGCATCTAGTTCATACAAGAGGAACAGGACATGGAAGTCTTCAACTACTACCATCGCCCATTCATGGATGGGCAATTTTGATGGGGTCGTGGGCCCTTTTTTATGAGTATTTTACGTCTAAATTTTGTTGTATATATACTGAATTATAGCATTTTATGTCTATAATATTACTTAACTTTCATATGTAACTATTCATAGTAGTCTCCCTTCAATGCGATCGACATATTTTTTGAAAAACAGTATTGATTGTGGCCAGACCACAGATATCTCATATGCTTCTCAGCATCTTCAGCATGTAATTTTCCTTATTTATAATGAAAATTATGATTTTTCCTTGCGAAAAAATAGAATAAAATAAAATAAAAATAAAAAATAAAAAAGTTATTAAGCACCCATCAATCTTGGAGTACCATGCCCTGGGTATCTGCTTGAGTTTGTATAAAGACTTCTTCAATTTGCACACACTCCAACTCATGTACCACAAAGCCATAAGGTTGCACTATATACACCTCCTCCTCAATCACCTTGTTGTGGAATGATTCCTTGACATCCATCTGATGTATCCTACACCTCATAATTGAAGCAATAGATAAAACAGCTCTAATGGAAGTATATCTGGCAACTAGAGCAAATGTCTCCTCATGGTCCACTTCCTCTTTCTAGGAGAACCCTCTAGCCACAAAACTCGCCTTGTAATTCTCTATGATACCATCTATAGCATGCTTAATCTAAAAGACCCATCTAGAACTCACCACTAACTTGTCATACCATCTTGGCACAATATCCCATACAACATTTCTCATAATGGAGTTATACTCCTCTATTATGGCATACCTCCAAACATGTTGGTCCTACTTACATCATTTCTTGGAATCAATAATGTTGCTCATAAGTTCTATGTAATTTGGAAATTTTCTCAGAGGTCTACTAACCATGAATGTGCTCCTAGGAACCTCCACATGTTGATTTTTCATGACCTTCTAATCTGGTAATTACTTTCCATGATTTCTTAACTAAGTCATCTTGTGCCACATAAATCATTAAGCAATTATACATAGAAAATCTCAACAGAAAAAACAATATTTGACAGTAGAATCATGAAGGGACAACCAAACACAAGAGAAAACTTTTACCTTGAGAAAACACTAACTAGGGAAAACCCAACGACCTTTTCTTAGAGAAATTTTCCAATTCAACAAGAGATACAATCTGATTTTTCTAGTCAAACGTGGATAAGAAAGACCAATAAATCAGCACAAGTCAACCTGGCCTAACTGCCCAGAAATATCTTAGTAAACCTACAGTCAAACTGCACAGGAATAGGCCAAAATTCAGCCTCCTGAAGCTGCCCAAAAGTTTTGGTCTCTTGCCTAGAAAGATTTGGTCTACCACCTAGAAAGATTTGGTATTCCCTTGGTCGAGTTACCGCCAATTGGAAACAGTTGGTGGTGGAGTAGATTGGGCCAGATGGCAAGCCAACGGTTCGTAGGGGCACGCACTCGTACCCCCCTTAGATAGTTTCAGCTCACTAGATGGACGCCGATTTGAGGCATGGAGACATAGCATGGGTAGTAGTGCTAAGGATTTCAGAAGCTGGGGAAAAGACCACACCACTACATCCAGATATACAGGCAGTACTGGATAGATATCTGATAGTTTTTGGAGATATACCACTGGGGCAACCACCTAACAGAGGATTTGAGCACACAATAGAGTTGGAGCCTGGTGTGCAAGCGGTCATCACCACACCCTATAGGCATCCCAAGGCTTATAAGGACGAGATCGAGAGAGCCATCCAGGAGTTGTTGGCATCGAGTCACATCAAATCAAGTTCTAGTCTGTTTCCTTCTTCAGTTGTACTAGTGAAGAAGGACGGGACTCTTCGCATGTGTATTGACTACAGGGCCCTCAACAAGAAGACGTTGAAGAACAGATATCCCATTCCACACATTGATGAGTTGATGAGTTGATAGACGAGCTTAAAGGGGCCAAATACTTCTCAAAGATAGATCTGTGGTCTAGGTATCATCAGATTTGGGTGAGTGAGCAGGACATTCTGAAGACAACCTTCAGGGGTCATTATGGGCATTTCGAGTTCTTGGTCATGCCTTTTGGGTTGATCAATACACCAACTACTTTTCAATCATGCATGAAACACGTGTTCTGAGGACAGTTGAGGAGATTTGTACTGGTATTCTTTGATGACATCTTGATCTACAGCAAAGACATGGGAGGAGCACTTGGAGGCAATCTTGCATACATTGGAGGAGCAGCAGTTCTACGCAAAGATGTCTAAGTGCGAGTTTGGGTTGACAGAGATGCTTTACTTGGGACACATCATTGGTGCAGATGGGGTCAAGGTGCATGAGGAGAAGATTTGGGCCATTCAAGATTGGCCAAAGCGCCGAGATGTGACAACATTGAGAGGATTTTTGGGCATCTATACCTATTATCGGAAGTTCATGAAGGGCTTCTCACAGTTGGCAGCACCCCTTACTGATCTAACTAAGAAAGGGGCCGTTGTGTGGATAGAGGGAGCTCAGGCAGCGTTTGATCGCCTCAAGGAGGTGATGAGTTGTTGTCCAGTCTTAGCACTCCCAGATTTTTCTCAGCCTTTCACATTGGAGTGTGATGCATCAGGTGTAGGGATCGAGGCAGTCTTGTCCCAAGGTGGGCACCCCATTGCTTTTGAGAGTAGGAAACTTCTACCTCATGCATTGTTGTATTCCATTTATGACAACATTGAGAGTATTTTTGGGCATCTGTACCTATTACCGGAACCAGCAACTTCATACAACGCTTAACTACCTCTACTCCTCTTAGCTCCTCTTGGCTCTGTGTGCTCCTCTTCTTTGGCTCTGTCTCCTTCCTTGAATATTGCCATATTGACATCAATGACCATCTGTGTCCAACAAGGAGCCTTTGCGTTGACAGAGGGAGCTCACGTAGCATTTGATCGCCTCAAGGAGGTGATAAGTTGTTGTCTGGTCTTAGCACTCCCAGATTTTTCTCAGCCTTTCACATTGGAGTGCGATGCATCAGGTGTAGGGATCGGGGCAGTCTTGTCCCAAGGTGGGCACCCCATTGCTTTTGAGAGTAGGAAACTTCTACCTCATGAGTTGTTGTATTCCGTTTACGACAAGGAGATGTTGGCCATAATGCATGCATTGGCCAAATTTAGATAGTATTTGCAGGGGAATTGATTTCGAGTGAAGACAAATCACAACAGTCTTTGCCATTTCATGAGGCAACATGACCTCAATGACAAACGGCAGAGATGGGTCAACATAGTGTAGGCCTATGATTTTGATATTGAGTATGTACGGGGGAAGCACAATGTACTGGCGGATGCACTGTCCAGGAGACCAGTCGGGCTTTCACTCATGAGCATTTGTAATGACTAGAAGGCTCAGTTATTGGTAGAGTACTCCAAGGATCGTCGGTCATGTGAGACCTTGGAAGGTAGTTATGCAGATGAGCGCTACAAGGTGATGGATGAGGTCATTTATTATAAGGGGTGCATATTTTTGGTTTCGGGATCAAAATTGAGGGAGCGCGTCCTTCGAGTAGCTCATGGTTCTCCTTTGTTCGGGCACCAAGGGTTTAGGAAGACATATATGGCAGTGAGAGAGCGCTTCACTTGGAAGTGCCTCAACGGAGATGTGTTGAGGCATGTACAGGAGTGCGAAGCTTGCCAGAGGAATAAGGGAGAGTTGACCCAT
>APFE030113662.1:193445-223017 GCA_000404065.3 Pinus taeda | reverse complement strand
TAATGAATCCTACATGTCCTGTTCTAGGGGGTCAACATGTCAGAATCTGACACTACGAATCCCAAATCCCTGTGTCAAGTGACTTAGGATCTTAGAGACAGAAGCCATCTTGGAAACTAGAGGAAAGGAAGCTCAGAAGCAGGATAATCAAAGAATATTTGGTGTGATGGAAAAATCTACCAAATGAGGATGCCACTTGCAAGAGAGAGCACATTTTGGAGCATCCGACATTGAAGTTGCTTGGGGACAAGCAACATTTGGGAGGGGAGGACTGTCATGTCCCTTCCTAAATCATTTTGGAACAAGATTTAATTTTGTATTATGGGGGCCAATTTTGGAGTTAGTGGACCCCATTTGATGTTATTAGAAGATTAGACTAGGAGAAGATGTTTTCTTTTGCAGTTAAGTTACACATGGGGGCCACCCTCACTAGGGAATTACGCACTCCCTAGTTTGATATGCATGGAGGGCGGATAACTTTTGCATGGTGTTGGTTAAGTCGGGCCCACGATGGAGGACGAAATGCATGGAAAAGTCCCCCCACGAAAACTATATAAGGAGGGCAGCTCTCCTTTTCTTATTCATTCATGGGTGTATATTGATTTCTCTTGGTTGCTCGAGCTGCTTAGCCGAGTCACTGGTTGTTTAGCATGAGTTCTTCAGGCGAAGATCTCACCCTTTCTTCACGGGACTTCGAGTGCCACCCTAGGAAGGTTTCCTTCATTTCTTCAAGAGGAGAATCACATTATGGTTTCCAACAGTATCATTTCCTTCTTGGTGGTGCGTAATTCTGGAGGACACAATGAGAGATGAGGCCAAGTTGTTTGTGGAGCTGAGCAGTGGAGTTTTGTTGTGAGATATTTTTGGAGGAGAGGCGAAGGACGATTGTCAGCCTTTGGCGGAAGTTTGGAAGCTAATTGAGCTTCTGGTTTGGCAGTGTGACTTTCGCACTACCGTGCCAACGCAGAGGCAGTGTTTGGGAGCTCATTTGGTGGGTAGAGTATCAACTCTTGAGGCTGAGCTTTGTTGTGGAGATTGGAGGAGTTATTCAGGGAAGAACTTGTGGCCATTTTTTGCAGGTCGTATTTCTAAAGTTGTTTGGAGGGCATAGGCCATAGAGGAGGTTGAATTTGGGAGGTTGGGTTCACGCCAAACCTTTTCTGGGTTTTTGTGGGTTTTGGCCAGGGAGCTTGTGGTTGAAGTTTCATCATTTTCTTAGCACCGGAGGCGGGGTTTCTTGCAGCTCCTTTCCAGCCAGCAGATGTCGTTACAAGGAGACAGCGCGGAGCCTTAAGAAGAGCAGTTGCTTCCTAGAATTTGGGATTACTGTTGACACCTGGGTTTTGTCTAGCTTGACCTTGAGGCAAGCCCAGGTGCTTTTTCCACACTATTGTACATTGCTCCATTCATAAATAAAATGGCTCAGCTGATTCTCATTTCTGTTGTGTATTGAGCATTTGTTGATCATTTAATTTTTTTGTCGATAAATCAAATTTGCTTCTGTATATCGCTATTTGTTTAAGTTTGGAACATTAAATAACTCCTCAAGACAAGTGTGCCTCTCTCTCTATTCTTGGGATGAGTTACACTTCTCCTCAAGTAACCCCTCCCTCATGGAATTCAATTCTCCTATTATTGGCTCAAGGCATGAGTTCAATTTGTAACTCCTCTCCTTTCTCATCTGTTTAAGAAAAAGCGTGACTTGAGAGTAGCATGTTCATTGTGAAGAAGGAGAGCTAAAGTTGAGTGTGTGCAAGAGAAGTGTGAGAGCAAGTGAAGAGTAAGAGCAAGGGAAGAGTTGGAGCAAGTGTGAAGGACAAGATCTGATCAAAAGAAGGAAATCTTCAAGCAAAGAGAAAGAGCACTTCAGCTGCAAGTTGACCAGACATTGGTGACTTTATTCATTCTCATTCTTTCTCTCTCTCTATACTCTATTGAATAATTGAAGAAATATAATAGAAGAAGAATCATTTGGGTTTTCCAATTGTGGGTTTTTCCCTAGACATTGGACCTAACTCTCAATGTCTTATATTTGTGCTTGCATGTCTTCATATGATTCTTATGTTTATGTTCTATTTACAATTGCTGATCTGAAAAGTTTTGAAGAAGAAATCTACATTCTAAGTAATCGCAACAACATACAACATTCAATTTTCTGCGAAGTACATTAAGCTTTCTGCAAAGTACATTCAGTTTTATGCATAGATCTTTCATATTTTTAATAGGTTAACCTCCTTTTTGATCTTGGAGACATCTGTACACTCTAAAGCCCATTATGGAAGAGCATGCTAGTATTTAATGTCCACTTCGTTCCATGGTTTGTAAGCTCATTTACTCAATTACCCTGATGATTTGTTGTACTAGAAGGTGAGGAGGCACATTGGATCTTATACAAGATTGCAGGTGAGTCTTCATCTTGGGGTTTGGTCTCCCTATACGGGGTTCAAGCCCTCCAAAGAGTTATATTGGCATTTGTAGGGTGTGTCTTGAGAGCCATGGGCCTCCGCTATAGCAAAGAGCAGATAGCCATGCCATGGGATCCTCCAGTGCCATCCATCATTCGCTCGTGTTCCACCTATTTGATGATGATGATGCACCTGGACCACCTTTCTCAGCTAACTACACACTTGCACCACTCACTTGGCAGTTGATCCAGGGCCTAGATGGGGTTGTGTCTCACCATGGGAGGCAAAGGGAGGGCTTGCATCATTGTTCCAACCCTTACATATAGGATACAGGCTTGTTCGAACCATTTGGAGACCCGTGAGGATGTTTTGTGCCCCCAAAGCCACTTGGGAAAAACATAGGTCATTAGCTTGGAGATCAAGGGGCCACCCCTTTCGTCACTATATGTGGAGCCCTTCCACTCATTTTGGCACATATTAGACTCCAGTAGACCTTACAATTGCCCTCCTAGCTATTTATCTATCATTTTGACCCTCTTGAAAAGCTTATTCTTCATTATATGGTGCTATCTTAGTGGGCTTGTCACCAAAGGTTGTTATTTGTACATTATTTTATTATTAGGGGTATCATTAGGCCTAATTAGGCAAATCAAACCCTTGAGAATCATATATACAGATGAGAGGATCATTCTATTCCTCGTCATCACTTGGATTTGTATCTCTTTCTCTCTTGAGAATTTCGCCACACCTATTTGAGGATGAATTGGAGAATCGTTGATGCATTTTGATGTTTGGATATCTTTTCCTAGTCTTGGAGTTTTGATTTTGTCTCAAGTTGATGATTGGATATACTCGCTATACTTGTAAGTGCTTTTCATGATCTATTTCTCTCTCTTTATTGTATACATGTATAATGTATGGAATTTCACTCATGAAATCCAAAATTTTGCCCTAATTTAATGTGAATTAGTCAAATATTGATCTTGTGAGAAAATGCATATGTCACATGTTTTGGTATAGTAAATGAATGTTCCTCGGGCTACATTATCTCCATAATTGCCTTGAGAAGTCATCAGATTGCTACAAGAAGTATAAATTCCTTTGGTAACCTAGTTGTTGCCTTTAGGGCCATGCGAAGTTTCTAGAGGACTCCTTGATTGGGTAAAGCAAATCCAAAAGTTGAAAGCACATTGACTCCATTCTCCCAATATGCTAGGCACTGATCCTATCCTTGGTGATCACTCTAAAGAATATATTTTCACCTCCTTTTCTCTTTCTTTAAGCCCTAACCCTAGAGTTCACCTACAGAATCAAGCGAAATCCATTATAGCCATCCAATCCGAGAGCAAGTTGGGACACCACTGCACTGAGGTGTTCCCTAGGCCCTCATAAAATTTGAAGGATTTTTCACGACCAAATTTGGAATTATCTCAAGCCCTAGCTCCAACTTCATTCTTGACCCTAGGTTTCCTTGGTTAGTGGCTTCATCAAGGATCATTGCATTAGAAGCTCAAGTAAAACTTAATTCCATTAATCCTTTTCACCTGAAACCCTAGACCTTGCTTGGATCCACTTGGGCTTCTTTGTGGTCCCTCGCCTTCTCAAAGACCACCTTGAATCCCTCTTCTCCTTAAGGATGTTAGCTCTAGGGAATCCCTTATCAAGGAATATATCTAATCCCTAGGTCTAGGTTTCTTCTTGAGCCTTTCTTGGAGAGCCTACACCTTGTTTCTTAAGCAAGTAAGCTCTATCATTTGAGTCTCTCCTATGAATGGGCTTTTGAAATCACTATCTTTCCATCGTTGATATACCATTCATAGCGATTTCCCTTACACCAGGACTCCTCCCATTGGTGAAAGTCCGTAAATACCATGCTAGATTGAGCAGTAACAGCTACCATATTTCCAACAGTCACATTGTTCGATCTTGACATCTAGATGGATCTTAAATTATTCTTTAATATCATCTTTTGATTCACATTGTCGATCTAGAACAAAGCCACCAGAGCTTTGCACGATCATATTTCCAACAGTCACATTGTTCGATCTTGACATCTAGATGGATCTTAATTTATTCTTTAATATCATCTTTTGATTCACATTGTCGGTCTAGAACAAATTCACTAGAGCTTTGAACAATCCCCTGGCCGTCTTCTTTTCTGCCAAGTGAGGGATCAAATGATTCCTTCACAGCATCCATGATGACTCTCTAGGCTTTAATATCCTTCTTCTCATGGGCTGCCAACAGTGTTGCATCTGTTGTCAGCTGAATCTCCTTATCAACTATTTCCCAAAGATCATTCACCTTCAACAACAAAGTAACCCTTGCTTTCTAGGGTAGGAAGTTAGAAAACCCATCCAACTCATCCTCAAACTTGAGACTGGTAGCTGCCATTTCCAGATCTGAACAAATAAAATTGTCATGTACTAAACCCTTTTAGCACCCACAAGAAAATTATTGTTGTTTTCTGTTGTGCAAATTCAAAAATCACCCTCCTCTTCAGAAAAGTTCCTATACCATGTTAACTTTCTAACCCCAGTAAATGACAAATTGTTTCCTAGCAATATTCCTTCTTGTTCTAATTTAATTTTTCAGCTTGCAGAACAAACTCTACTACTGAGATTTTCACTATAAATAAAAAATTAATTTTTAGCGGAAGCAAAAATTCAATCATCCAATTTCATGAACAAACACACAAAAATTTGCCTTTCAAATCTGTTGTTTCATTTACAAAAATATTCAGCATACAAAGGCCTTCCCAATAGGGAAAATAAAATGGCCACTGAGGAAAATCCACATACAACAAAACATGGAAACTTCCAGCAGAGAAATTTGTCTTCATATCTCAATAATACAGCCACAGATTCTCCTTCCTGAACCTGTTTTCCACCTGCCCACGTGCTGCTACAGTTTACTGGGATCAATCTACAGCTCACATGTGTCTTCTCTACTGCAAAATCACCTGTTAAATATTTCTCTGTTTCATTGCTGCTTGTTTTCTTCCTCTGGCTGCTGCACACTTGCATGAATGTCTTTCTCTTCTGAGATCCTTACTTGTCTCACTATGTCTTGTGCTCAATAATGTGTCATCTCCCTTAGACCAGCATTTTTTTATAATTTTGAGTTATGAGTAAAAAAGCAACCCTAATCTCCAAAGTGATTGGCAATTGAGATTAAATCCCAAATTCACTTGAGATCAACAGTTGTGATTTATCTAATTCACTAATGCAAAACCTTTGCATTTCATTAGATTAAAAATCACTTTTCTCGTAAAAAAAATACTTTAATAAATAAAGCAATTACTAAGGAGGCAACTTCCACATGCTTTGACACTTACGCCTGTGCACAAGTGCCTGCCTGAGCTACAAACATCAACAATCAAGTCTTTGTATAGCTTGCTACCCACAAATAGTTATTATTATGGCAACACCCTAAAACGTTAACACCTTTTCAAGAAAGAGGAAAGAAAATAAAAAACAACCCACAAGTCCAAAAAAAACATAGCACACTGAAAAATACAATTATTCAGTGAAATGGCTAGGCAGAGCCTCCATAACACAACCAGAAACAAGAAAGTGAACGCACCCCATTATCAGATAAAGGTTTTAAGGGAGCCTGGTATATCCTGGCAAGCCCAAAATCAGCTATTTTCACAACCCCGTGCTCTTCACCTTCACCCATCACCTGGAAAAATACAAATGCCAAATTACATTATTATGAGTATTAAACTTTCAAGCACAATATCATTAGAAAAGACACCAAAAATATATGAAAATAATTTAATGATTTCATATAATATATTACTCAGTTTTCACAACATATACACATATGTGATACATTGCACCCTTCCCGGTTTCCTTTATCAGTTTCACTGAAGAAAATCAAGATCACAGATATCCTTGGATATCCATAGAATATATCCGGCTGATTCCCTCAAAACTTGCAAGAAAGTAAATTTAATGCTCTGAAATTGCCAAATAGTGAGACGTACCAGGATATTAGATGGCTTTAAGTCACGATGTACAATCCAATTACTGCATCCAATAACAAGTGATGAAATACTTATCAATGGGATTTGAAGTGACCAAGAACTTGTGACAAGATGCATAAATTCATAATCTGAACAAAAGACCAGTCTATTCCAGTTAACAATGCACATAATTAGAAAATTATATAATTATAGAGCAGCTTATGCCTTACCTGTGAAGATAATTCAATCCATTCAATAATTGCCAGAGTAGTGACTTAACGGTGTATTGATTAATGTTATGATGATTTAGCTTCTCCCGATGATGTCGGATAATCTCCTGCAAAAAACAGGCACTGCTGAGAAGAAATCCACTAAATATAAAAGAGAAAACCTGGATCTAGCTTCTTCTTAAAGGGGTGAGTGGGTCTTTCCTGCATAAAAACTTTGTCCTTGGATATGATTTTTGGATTACCCATGTATAACATATTTTGCAAATTAATTATGAGCTAGGTCAACTGGATCAAAGATTGACCTTACCCAGTTATGGTTCATACTACAGGCTAACCAATTGAGATAAGAGCTACATGGTTGGTTTGAATGACAATAAGACAACATCAACCTAATCAAGATTAGTGGGTTGGACAAACTGCGTGTACAACTATCAATGTCTATGTTGAAGAATCTAGGGCAGTTAGGGTTAATTAGATTCTTCTTGCATGATAACTATTTGTGAGGTGTTTTCAATTTTTCTTCTTATTCCAATCTTCACTTATTATTATTAGAGTGTGTCTTCTTTAGTTCATCAAATAGATACCAAAACAAAGAGACAAGAACACAAGATGTTGGCATCCTACCATGGCCAAAACCTCTCCCTCTTGGAGACACAAACCCACACAAAATCCTTCTTATAGAGATTCCAATTGACGAATACCAAGGCCATGACCCTTGACCGATTAGGCCACTCCAAGACCAAGACACCAATCCTCTTCCTTTGCTCACTGCTGAGATCATCATAGCTGCACCATGACTGCTTCTTCACCGAGATCTTCAGCATACCAACAAGGTTTCCATATACATGATTGAGGTTTGTCCCTAACTCCACCGAGATCATGACTGTCTCATAGCTGCACCTTTAGCTGAGATTATAGCCTTGTGACTGTGTCTTCATTGAGATCGTATCTATGCTAAGAAACAGTCCCCTACACTTCTGGCTTCTTCCTCCCTTCTTCGCTTGTCTTGGAGACCCTTAGACTTGCCTTTTCCCTCCACTTTTTCGACTTCCACCTTCGCTGATTTCAGAGCTTTCATTATATCCTTTATAAGGGAGTGGACAGCCTCTATATATAGAGGATTGTCCCTCCTCTAGGCCGACATAAGGCCGACATTCTGTCTTCAAGACGACTTGACCATATCTTCACTATTTTCTTCGTTTTGCTTCATTTGGATGATGTTGTTGCATGGAGAGGACTTGGACTTTGCTTGGAGGTATTCCTTTGACCTTTATACTATTTTATACATAGTGTAACATGCCCTCAAAGGGTCTTACATAAATACATTGGCTCTTGACTTCCTAGAATCACTTAAACATGTGCTTGACCTAATCCAATGAGCAAGAAACTCATTGACAAATATCATAAAATTAATTTCTCTTTTCTTGAATAAATACATAAGTCAAACTTACATTTATGAAGACCAAACCTAGTTACACTTCCTTCAACACTCCCTCTTAACTAGGGAGGTATTCATACAACATTACAAGGTGTTTGGCTATGTTTCAATCCTGAAGAATTCACATAAGAGAAACCGGATTTGCAATCAATCTATTATAGCATCATAATAACCAACATTGTTTCCACAACAAGGCCTTGACTGACAGCTCTATCTCTCAATAGATCAGAGCACAATGTTGGCGAGACCAATGACTTATAGACACCTTAGTCATTGTCTCTCAAGGTACATACCCACTAGGGTGTTCACTGAGTATGACCTTCTAGGACTATTCTTGTCTTGGATTCCCAGCCCTCAAAGAATATCGGTCCTCTTGCCTACTCTTGCCTTGGATGCCCTACACATCCTCAAAGAGTATCGGATGCCAGATGATTACCCAATCCTCCCATTCTTTCTTCCCAAGTGAAGACAAGAATGTTGTGTCTATCTATGTCTACATTTCCATTCATGGCCTTCATCTAGACTTACGGTTGTTAGTCCTAGTCTAGTGCATGACCCATGAAATGGAAAAGCACAATTGTCACTCCTTTGTAATCAGGGGTGATCCAAAACTCCCTCTTGATCAAGGACTTGCCAAAGCTCCCTCTTAATTAGGGACTCTTTCATTCATCAGCAACTTCTTCTTCGTGGGTCCTTCAACTGCTTGATCTCTTTCCTTTCTTTGATGTCATGAAATCTTTGTTCGAACTTCTTCTAGGTAGGGCACCATCCATCAATCACTTTCCTTCCTAGTTTGTCATGTCATTGCTTTCTTCATGGAAAGTGACTTTCTTTCCATACATTAGTCTTTCTTGTCATCTATCCATGCTTCGGAATACTCTTCTCATGGATGTTTCATTGTACTTGCTTGTTTACATGCTTCGAACTAGTAGCCTATCATGACTTCATCCTGATATTGCTTCAACATTAAATGTGCTTTTGTTGGATGGCTTCTTCATCATGACATCTTCGTAGAGTAGAATCAATTATTTGCATCTTTCATATCTCCAAGGCCTTCATACGTGTCAAAGGTCCTTCTTTCTTTTATCAAAGTTGTCATGCCTTCTTTTGAGAGATATCTTCAATGGTTCTTTGTCAGATAGTGATTCTTTGTGATCATGGTGTTCTTCACATGCTTGATCTCTTTCTTCATTTGCTTCTTCTTAGATAGATTGGTCAACCACTGTATGCTCCATGAGAGAGTATTTCCTCATTGCTTGCTTCTTGGACTAGTCAGCGTTTCTTCTTGCTTCCTAGTAAGCAATCTTATACTCCTTATGTGAGCATATCCTTTTGTTGACCTTCATTGCAATGTAGTACGTGCCTTTGAGCATGTCCTTGGTGAAAGAGATTCTTTCATATTTGATAATGTTATAGAACTATTCCCATGACTCAATAATATACACATGATAACATGACTAAACTTTGATGCATACAAACCTCATCTTGATTCTCCTTTGATCATCTTAGCTTCATTAGGTTGTCCTTGGTGTGGCCCTTCTTGCTTCATCTTAGTTTGCCTGCATATCATCCTTTTCTTGAATTCCATGAATCGGATTCCCAATGAAACATCTGCTTTGGTTTATGAACCTTCTTTTGAAGATTCCATCATAGGATCTTAAAGACCCTTACCTTGCAAATGTTTCTTTTGTTTTGATGATGGAGGTCTTCTAAGATTCTTAATCATGATCAATCTTCTTTCATCGAGGATGAGGTCCTATACTAGGTATGCTCCTTCTACATTAATATCTTGAGCTATATCTACTAGTGTTGTGAACATCTCGATAACATCCTGATTTTATCTCGAAATCACGATTTTTTGGCCTAAACAATGTTTGCCGATTTTTACTGATATTTTGATGGTATCTTGATTTTGTCGATGTTTGCCGATTTTTACTAATATTTTTGCCAATTTTCACGATTTTTTGGGTTTCCGAACCCTTGCCAATTTTATCCCAATGCCGATGTTTGCAACATTGATATCTGCCATGCTCCTATATTCTAGAAGATATTTCTAACCACGCATTTTGTTCTCATTATAAATGCTACTTCTTCATGAGTATCTAGAACTCTATGTACCTCATGTTTCTAGATTCTAGAAGATGTTCCTAGCCATGCAATTTTTATTTTATTCCTACATGCTCCTATCCTACCCCAAAGCCTTGAAAGAAGACTTGAAGTAAAGAGTTTGACTTAGTCATAGTAGAGATCCGGAAGATCTTCCTTCTTTTGCTTCTTTTCTTCTTCTTTCATCTCGAGTCATATGAGCTTCTTCCCTCTTTCTTTTGTTGTTGTTGTCCTTCTTAAGTTTAGGACAATTCCTCTTGTAGTGTCCATATTCTTGGCATCCATAGTATTGGATTTTGAACATGTCTTTGTTGTTTGTTCTCTGTGGACCAAATTTGCCAAATTTTCCCTTTCTCTTGGCCATGGTAGCAAATGCTTGCTTCTTTGCTCCCACATCTTCCTTTGCTTTAAGTCTGGTTTCTTCTGTCTTGCATACAGACCACATTTCACTGAGTGTGGTTGCTTCCTTCTTGGCATATATGCTTGATGTGAAGTTGCCCCAATCCTCGGGTAAAGAATTGAGTACTACAATTGTCATTTCTCTAACAGACATGACTTCCCCAAGCTCTTGAAGTTGATCACTCATTTTAGAGATATTCATCAAGTAGGGAGCTATTCCTTCCTTTGATATCTTCATCTTGTACAATTCAATTCTTAGAGATATCACTTCTCTGGTTGTGGATACCGAGAATAGCTCTACTACCTTATCATAAATTTATTTTGATGTTTCAAATTTGGAAACATAAGGAATGAGAGAGTCTTTAATTGATTCTAGTAGAATCCTTTGAGCTTTTGTCTCATCCTTATTATACTTGGCTAAGGCTTGAGTTTGTTCCCTGGCAAGGATAGTGATATTCCCTTTGACATGTTCTAGGAGTTCATTCTCCTTGAGAAGTAAATCAGTCCTCTTCTTCCATGCAAGAAAGTTATTGGTACCTACCAATTTGTTGCTTTCCTTGCAAAAAGACATTGATGTATATTTAGAAGGGAACATATACTTACTTGATAGATTTTTAGATGTAGTGGATTTGCTTTCTTCTTGAGGACTTGATGGCTTGCCTTCCTAGGATCTTGATGTTATTCAAGTTGCCTTCTCCAACTGGACTTGCCTCAAGTAGACTTGATTGATGGCTTGGCTTGTGGTGTAGGTCCCCTTTTTGATCTACTCTTCTTTGTAGGTGTCTTGGGTAAGGCCCTTCTTCTTGCTATGTAGTCTTCCTTGACGAATGATAGATGGTAGGCCTTCTTTTCTTTGAGTAGATTTGGCTTGCTGCTTCAACCTTTGTAGATGTCCTTCCTCGATGAGTGTTCTTGAGATGCCCTTTCCTTGATGTGTCACCTTAGCTCCGATACCATGTTGAAGAATTAAGGGCACTGGTGTTTGTTAGGATTCTTCACTACTTGATAACAATTTGTGCAGCACTTTTACAATTATCCTAGCTTGATCTTCTTCTTATTATTAGTGTGTGTGTTTCATCAAACTACTACCAAAAAACATAAAGACAAGAACACAAATGTTGGCTCTCTGCCAGGGCCAAAACCTCTCTCTGTAGAGAGGAAAACCCTTTGGTAAGTTTCTCTTATTGAAGCTTCTTATTGATCACTGCCAAACCCTAGACCCTTGACTAGGATGTCCTCCAAGCACAAGTCAAGTCCTCTCCTATTTTTTGCACTTTGTTCCCCGGCACATAGACTTCCTTCTTCTGGCACTTTGCTCCCCAACACTTCATCCTCCTTCTTGGTTTCTTGTCTAGACCTTCCTTGAGTGAGCCTTCTAGATGAGATGTTCCTCTTCTATCCTTTGCTCCATTAGACTTCTTCTTTTGTTGACCAAACGAGATCCTCCTTGAGATAAGGGTGTATGACTATATTGTTGTTTTGCTGCCCTAGTTTTCTTACATGTGGAGGATACCCTTAGTGAATTAGGGTCCTTTCACCTTCGCTAGAGAGAGAAACTTCTTCGCTTGACTTGGCAGGCCTTGTAGGCCTAATATCTAGCCCAAACACCAACGAATCTTGCACTGAAATGTTACTGTTGTTATATCCACAAATTGTCCTCCTCCTCGGTCTTCTTACTCGTTTCTTCGCTTGTCTTGGAGACCCTTAGACTTGCCTTTTCTTTCACTTTTTTGACTTCCACCTTCGTTGATTTCAGAGCTTCCGTTATATCCTTTATGAGGGAGTGGGCAACTTCTATATATAGAGGACTATCCCTCCTCTAGGCCGACATAAGGCCGACATTCTGTCTTCAAGCCGACTTGACCATATCTTCACTATTTTCTTCATTTTGCTTCATTTGGATGGCGTTGCTGCATGGAGAGGACTTGGACTTTGCTTTGAGGTATTCCTTTGACCTTTATACTATTTTATACTTAGTGTAACATGCCCTCAAAGGGTCTTACATATATACATTGACTCTTGACTTCCTAGAAGCACTTAAACATGTGCTTGACCTAATTCAATGAGCAAGAAACTCATTGACAAATATCATAAAAATAATTTATCTTTTCTTGAATAAATACAAAAGTCAAACTTACATTTATGAAGACCAAACCTAGTTACACTTCCTTCAACACTACTCAAGACATACGAGCTAAGAACCGATAGTGGGATTTTTCAAAGACTTATCATATGGAATTTTAAGGGAATTTTCTTGCCATTTGCTCCACAAAAATTTATTTATCTTCAAATTTCTCTTATTCTAAAGTGCTTTTATTGAATACATCTGCTAATATAGAGCTTATATTTGGCTAATCAAGGAGCAGAGTTGTACTCATACTCCTTGATCTAGCTCCTGTAAATTATTTGTAAATAATTACATATATAAATCTAACCCTTGTGCATAATTTTATTCATCTTGTACATATTTCATTGGATTTTTCTTGTTGTCCTTTTACAGATTTGCAGACGAGGATAAGAGTTTTGGTTTGGATCTCTTGATAAATATTTTGCTGGTGGAATTTGAGCTCTAAAGATTGAGCTCGAATTTTTTTTACCCCTACTCTCAAGCCTTCTTATCTTCATTTGATCTGAAAACCCTAATCGTTAGGATTTTCAAGGTTTTTAAATTAGAATTGATAAAGATTTATCATTTTAAATAATTTCTAAATTCTTGAAGGCCTTCTAACTTAGATTTTGCAGGAGTTCCAAATTTGAAAGGCCCTGGAACTAATTTTGAAATTTTTTTTAGAAGGCCGCAAGCATTTGTAAGGGTTTCTAACATTAAAATTTTGTGCCTCTAGATATTGTAAAGTTTTGATCTTTTTGTGCAGGTTGCAAGGGTTTTGAGGCTCTCTTTCAATAAGCCAAGAGCTTGAGGAGCCTCTATTTTTCCTCCTGAATAGAACTTTCTCAAGGGTTTTAAATTTTAAAGGATCGAATCTACTTGGCGTTTTAACTTTTGTTTTCCTTTTTCAAATCTGGAAAAAGGCCGCAAGCATTTTTGTCTCGTCTTTCCTCTCAAGTGAATTGCTCTAAGGGTTTAATCATCAAAAAATTGAAGGCCATCTTTCAGCATTCGATCTAATATAAAATCATTGTTTCAAAACTTGATTGTCGAGGTCTTCTCTCAGTAGGCCGAGAGGGATCTCCGTTCTCTGGTGTGAATTTAAATTTTTGTTAACTGGTTATTTTGCAGAGAAACCATAATATTTTAGGGTTTCTCTTATCACTTGGTGCAAGAGCCTTCTTGAGGCTTGAATATTTTGCAAACAAGGTAAATGTTTTAAAGGTTTAAAGCTCTAGATCTAAGGAACTAATCTCAAATTTTTCATAGATTTAAGTAAAATTTTGAGCTTTCTCTCCTACCTAGCCATGAGCCTAAGAAGCCTTATTTTTCTCCTTGAAAAGGTTGTGTTCAGATCATGGTTTCAAACTTGTTTGTGAAGGATATTTAACATCAATTCTTGAGCTTGAAGTTGAGATTTGTAAGGTTTTGTCCTCTATAGGCCAAGAGCAGAACAAGGGCATTTCTTGTCCCCTTTGTAGTCATCCTTCATTCTGGGAAAGTTATGTTTCAGATCAATTCGCTTGGTGGAGGTTTGACTTATTTTCATTGAAGAAAGTCTCATTGTATTTCACTGAATGGCCTTGTAAAATTTCCTCATTCATTTTGTAATTTGAGGAGATCTTTTCTTGTTGTTGTAAAGATCTATTATTTGTAAGCCTCCTCATGGTTGTAGAGCCCTTCTCATTGTTAAAGGGTCTTGTTGTCGCCCAAGTTGTACACCTTAGTGCGGGAAAAGTTTCCAACCCCGCAAGGTATATACTTTGTGGTGCAACTCTCAGAGTAGGGGTTGTCACTCTGATCCCTACTCACTCTGCTTAAGCTATCTCCTAGGCAAGCTAAGGGGTGTAGTCCCTAAAAGGTGGAAAACTAATGGGAAACTTGTTGAAAAACAACAAGTCTAGGAGATACAATTGCCTATCTTGGTAACTTGAAAGGATTAGATGGCAAGATTGATTATTGAGCAAGATAGAAGGATTGATTAGATCAAATGACACTTAAGATGAATCAGTGAGAGACCAACGCCTCAAGTAACAATTCTCAAATAAATTTGAAGTACTTGCACAATGATGAACAATATATCAAGCTACAAGATGAACAATGTTGCAAGGAGGGAGTTAGCACCAAAGGCAACAAAGACATGAGCATAGATTATTAAAAGACAATTGCAAGGAAATGAGCTTGTTCTTTCAATGGAAGATATTCACAGATAATGAACTAAAACAATGACTAGCAATGTAAAGCTTGCAATTACAAATTATGCTCACAATCCCAATTATCAATGATTAATGACAAATGCAAAACTTGTTTAGGTGAAATACAAGAATCTTGATTACTTTTAGTTCTATGCCTAATCTAGGTGAGGCCTTCTCCTCAATTATTTTGATGCTACTCACAAACAAGGTTGTAGAGAGAAGTGTCAGAAAAGGCGGCTAAAGCCGCATTAACGATACCTACCTAGGACTTCTAACCACCCAAGTGCCTCCATTCCTACAAGGGATTGCCCACAAGAGAACTACAAGATCATCTGTGTTAACCGTGAATGGGGGTCTAACTTCTCAAATTGAAAAGTGAAGAAGGTTTTCCTATCTATTTTTACAACTAAGCTTGTGCTTGGAGGTAGGTTTTGTTACTACTCAAACTAACAGGGGTCCAAGGATGGGATCCTAAAAGGGCAACAATGGAGCAATAGTCCATTGTCACCTCAGCTAAAGCTCCTTGCTCTTTACGGACTTTCAACAATGGGAGGATAACAAGTATAAAGGGAATCACTAAAAGGATGAATCAATGAAGAGATAAGGAGTGATTCCTAAGCCCTATTCAAGAGAGAGAATCAATTGTATACTTGGCTTGCTTGGGAAGCAAGGTGTAAAGCTCTTTAAGAAGGGCGAAGGGAGTTTCAGGGGCTAGGTTTTGCAAATAACCTTTGTGAAGGAGGAACCTAGTCCTAAAAACCCTTGTGAAAACTTGGGTTTCCGAATGGTCTTTATGATATTGTGTTCGAAAAATTGTGGGACCGCACGGAACCAAGTGGACCCAAAATTAGGTCAAGCAAGAGGGATTGGTCACTCAAGGAGGGGCTTGACCTAATTGTGGAAGAGAAGAGGATCAATGGACAAATCTTCTTGGAATAGAATGCAATGATCCAAATGAGGTCACTAGCCAAGGGAAACCTAGGGCAAGAAACGGTCCTCAACCTAGGGCTTGCAATATCTCGAGAACCCGTCGTCGGATTTGCTTCAAATTCGGAGGGCCTATAGAGCAATCTCCAGCACAGTTGTGGACCAAAAATCGAAGTGTTTAAATGGCTAGATTGTGAGATAATTGATGTCCTAGGTGACCTATGTAGGCTAGTTCTAGAAAGAAAGAGAGGAAGGTGAGAAAAATATGCTTTAAGGTGATCACCTATGGAGGACCAATGCCTAATCCTTTGGGAGAAATGGAGTCGAGAAGATTCCAATGTTTGGGATGGTTTCACTTCATCAAGGAGATCTTTAGAACAATTTCGCATGGCAATTAGGGCATGAGACAATTGCTTAAGGAAATTATACTTCAATGTGAAATATGTGATGACTTATCAAGATAAAAATATCTCTAGGAACATTCACTTATTCAAACATGGCCCATGACATGATGTAATGCTATAAAAAGACAAATTTCCACCATTTCACACAAGAAAAGGAGCAAATTTCAACCTAGTATAGCGAAATTCTCTAGCAACGTGTATGTGACATAAGAACAAGATAAAATAGCATTGAAAGAGAGCTTACATGTGAGAACAAGTATATCCAATCATCATCATATGCCAATATAGAATCTCCAAGACAAAAATGAAGAGATCCAAACATCAAAATTCATCCATCCATCCAATTTCGTCTTCCAAAAAGAATAGCAAAAATCTCACAAGAGAGAAAGATCCAATCCAAGTTATGATGAAAGAATGAATCAACTCATCATGTATTTATGCCTAATGAATTTGATTTAGCTAATTTCAGCCTAATGTAGTCCCTAAAATAAAATAATGTGCATAATAACAACCTTTTGGTGACAAGCCCACCAAACTCGCTCAATAATAAGACTAAAGCCTCTCAAGAGGGTCAAATGATCAATAACATGTGTCGTTGGGCCTTAGAGGAGGCCTAATGAAATCCATAGGTGTCATAATGTGAAATAGGGCCCCCAAAAGCAGTGGACAAGGGGTTGGCCCCTTGTTCTTCAAGTAATAAACCTGTGCTGCTCCTAGATGGGTGTGGGGGCACACAAGTGTCCTCATGGGTCTCCAAACAAATCGAAGATGCATGTAGACCATATGCAAGGGCTAGGATGATGGTAAAAGTGATGCCGCATCATCATACAGGTCTTGGGTAATTTGCCAAGTACATGATGTAACTGTGGGGCTAGTTGGGCATGCTGAACCAGGTGCATCTTCCTCGTCCAAAAGGTGAACCACGAGCAATCTTTGAATGACTCTAGCGATTCATGGAATATTGCCTATTGTTGTGGAGGTTGATGGCTCTCTACACATGTCACACACCTTGCAAAGCTTGTAATCAAACTTCAACCTTCAAAAAATTTGTCAATGAGCCTGCAACAAAGTCAGATTTGGACAAGAAACCAATGAAATCATTTTTGAAGCTATTTGCAAAAAAAATTATGGTCAAAACCCTAAACAAAACTCTAATTTTGCAATGTGATTAGCACTTTAGGGGTAATGCGTTGAAGGAAAAATGCTTGAAATTGAAACATTGAGTCCTTGAGAGGCTAGATCAGGCCCTAAACCACCTGCGGCCTAGGCAAAAATGTTAGAAGGCTCCAAGAGAATGCCAACACTGCCCAAACCCTAGCCGTCTAAGCTAGGTGAGGGCTAGTCCCTTTAGAAATGCAATTTTCCTTTGATTTTGAAGTGATAGCACCTGCAAAACAATAAGCCCTAGCCATCCCACTAGCTTTACAAGAAAACAAAAAATAAAAAACCCAATTGCCTATATGTACAATGGACAAATAAATACAAGGGTTAGAAGAAATAATTTACAAATTATCTAGAATATTCACAATGATTTTCTGGCTCTAATCAGCAGATCTATTCTTTTATTGCACAATTAAATTGTAGATAAATGGGTAAAATAGGATTTTTATAATTGAGACATGGCCAAGATCTCTACAAAATAATCATTAGATAAGTCCTAGAAGTCTAACATAATGAGCTCTTGAGTTTCTTGTCTTGGGAGTTGGTTGGTCCAAACAAAGACTTCCCCTCATGCCCAAGATCTGAACACCATAGAGTCTCTACACACTTAAGATGAAGTTATTAGATCAATAGAGGCTAAATACACATAAAAACCTTCAAGATCTAGAGATACATGCTAGATCAATCAAGTTAGTATGCTTTTCTAAACCCAATAACTAATGCAAGATACCTATGCAAATAGTTAATCCAACACTGGCTAATGAAATAATAACTTATAAAATATTATTTAGTAGAGCATTAAGAACACGATCTAGAAAATGTTACCACAAGAAGCAGAAGAGGAACACCACCATGAATAAACCCCCAAAGACTTTTGCTTTATTATTCTAGAAAAAATATTACAACTAGCACAGCTTGACTCAGAGGTCAATCAAGATTTTCTGATGAATACATCATGAATTGAGGAGAAAAATAGCTTCCTTATATAGAAAATGAGAGTATCAAACCCCTCCAAGTGAAAATAAAGGCTAGTTCCCTTCATCCATGGCATGATCCTTGTCAAATTAATTTGATCCCTTGATAACTAGTGCACAGATCTCCAAAAGAATTTGATTTCCTTGATTGTTGGGCTGGACAGACCAAGAATTAACTTTTGGAAGGTTTTGGACCATTGGAGAATCTTCAAAAAATAGAATTCTCATAATTCTCACATTCAAATAACCACCTTGCCCAAAAAATTCAATTTTCCTGAGAAAATATTCCTTTTGGCCAAGAATTTTTAGACTAGGACCTTTTGCCTTGGAAATGAGGCCTTTTATTTTTTGACTTAATTTTCCTTCTTGAAAAAGGTCCTCAATAATTTTTATAATGTTTCCAGTTGGAGAGAATTTAATTTTTTCTCTCATTTCAATTTTTTTTACAATTTTCCAGTTTAATTATATTGACATTTTTCACTAAAAAATAAAATAAATGACTCAAGAGGGGATTATACATATTTTCCAACCTCAAAGTGTTGAAAAGTGTAACTAGGTCCAGTCTTCATAATGACATGTAATTGTGATTTTATGTAATTGATGAAAAGATGAAAAATAAAATTATTATTGTCATGCTTGTCTCATGGGTTTCATGAGCAAGGAATTTTATTTTAGTAATGGCTCCCATTGTAAGCCTTTAGGTTTTGTCATCTACACATAAAAGTCAAAATGAGTCAATGTCATGTATGAACGACCATATTTGGGCATGTTACATTTTGTATGCCATTAGATAAGTATAAATAGCCCTCCAAGACAAGCACAAGCATCTCCCTTCAAGTCGACGTCAAAAGGAATAAGATTATCTCTCCAAATAACACGCCGACCTAGCTAGATGACAAGTCAGCTTATTATGAGGCTACAACAACTATAAATAGGGCAGCACATACACATTTCAGAGCAGAAAAATCCGGTCAAGGTCTGAAGTTGATAAGAAGTGTGAAGGTCATCATTAAGGAGTCATATAACCAGCGACAAGGAAGAAAGAAGCAGCGAAGTCTTTCAGCCTTGTTTTGGACTGTTTTTGGGTAAAATAACCTCCACACATGCGAAGTAAAGGGACTGTTTCCAGTGCAGAAAAAGTCGAAGTTATTGCAGACCTCTAAGACAACCGAATTCAGGAAAAGGTCAAGCCTAAGGGTAGTCAAGTTGAAGGAAGAAAGTTTCCTTTTAGAGCGAGGAAGATAATGGGTCAAAATTGGTCAAACACATGTCCTAGGGTTTATGAAATAGAGACAAAGAGTCCAATGTTGAAGCAAGGACCGAAAATCTGAAGTATAGCCGAGTACAAAGAAGACAAGCAGTTGGATCAAGTGTTGACTTGGGCACGAAAGAGAAGCAGTGAAAAGGTAACTTGTGTCTTGGTCTTGGAGTGGCAAATAGGTCAAGGATCTTGGTATTGATATTCGTCAATTAGAATCTCTATAAGAAGAATTTGTTCAGGTTTTCCTCTCAAGTAGGAGAGGTTTTCGCCTAGGCTTATAGCCATGTCTCTTGCCTCTTTATGGTTCATGCATTGATAGTTGTTTGATGAAGAATAACACTATACTAAAATAAATAAAAGAAGATCATAATATAAGAAGTAAAAAGCATTCACAAGCAGTTACTTGTAGAAGAGAAATCACTTAACCTTGATGCCCTAGATTTCTCAACATGGTATCGAAGCTAAGGTGACTAAGTCAAGGAAGGGCATCTTATCAAGGGACACTCAAGGATCAAATCTCAAGGATCAAATCTCAAGGAAGACATCAAAGCGAAGATCGTCTTGAAGTAAAGATCTACAAAGGAAGCATCAAAACCCTAGATTCCTACCATTGAAGACATCATCAAGAAATCATCATTGATCTTCATCGACAAGACTTCACCACCAAAAGGGATCTCCCTCTTTGTGGGATCAAGGATCATTATTGAAGAAAACTATCTTCATCAAGGAGAAATTTTCTATCCTTTATATCATCATCAAGATCAAGGAAGCCGCAAGGAGAAGGAGCATCCTATCAAGTATATTTATGTCCACATCTAAATCTGTCAAAACGTCTTTTTGCAAGGAAAGCAACAAAGTGTTTGGGGCTTCAAACTATCTTGCATGGAAGAAAAGGACAGATCTGAATCTCATTGAAAATGAGGTTATGGAACATGTCAAAGGATCTATCACTATACCAAGAAAGGAAGATGCTCAAGCTCTTGCAATGTATATGAAAGGGGAAGTTAGGGCTCAAAGGATTCTCATAGAATCAAGCAAGGATCCCCTCATCCCATATGTATCCAAAATGGAAACTTCAAAAGAAATCTATGACAAACTGGTAGAGTTGTATTCCGTAAGCACTGCTGGAGAAGTCATCCCATTAAGGAAAGAACTCTACAAGCTGAAGATGTCAAGGGAAGATGGAATAGCGTCATACTTTATGACGATATCTGAAATATGGGATCAACTACAAGATCTAGCATAAGTCATGTATGATAGAGAAATGACTACAGTTGTATCAAATGAACTAATGGAAGAGTGGGGTAACTTTACTTCAAATATTTATGGGAAGAAAGAAGCTACTCCATTCAAGGATCTATGGTCACTATGCAAAATTGAAGAGTCTAGACTAAAGGCCAAATCTGATGTGGGAGCATGTGAGCAAAATCAAGCATGTGCTTCTATGACAAAAAGAAAGGGAAAATTTGGAAAGTTTGGTCCTCAGAAAAAGAAGAAGAACATGGCTAAAATACAATGCTATGAGTGGCAAGAATATGGGCACTCTAGGAGAGATTGTCCTAAGCTCAAGAAGGACAATAACAAAAGAGGAAGAGAAGAAGCCCACATCACGAGGAAGTGCAGGAAGCTAAAAAGAAGAAGTCCAAGGAGGAAGCAATAGATCTCCACCATTAAGATAGTCTTCCTCACTTAAGTTCTTTTCAAGTTCTTAAGTCTTCTATTGTAAGATATGGCTATCATGATTCACTAAGTAAAATAATGGGATGCATCAAGGCATCATGGAAGCATTGAAAGCAAGAGCTCAGGACATCATAGAGAAGCATGAAAGATGGTTAGACTCTATGGAAGTCAAGGATATAGCTCTTGGGAGTCTCATTGAAAACATAAGTGGCAAGGTCATTTAATACAAGGTTCATCATAAATGTGTCAAAAGGAAACATCTGCTACTGGGGATGCTTTAGATCCTCAAGATTCTTTGATGGAATCTTCATTGAAGGTTCACCGATCATGAGGGGAAGCAAGTGTTTCATCAAGAATTCCAAACTTCTGGAATTCATGGGATGATGGTATGATGAAATAAAAGGAGAAGCAGATCAAGGGATTAAAGCTCTTTCAATCAAGAAAGGTGTTGCAGTAAGTCTAGATGACCCAAAGGAAAATGAGGTATGTATGCTTACAGTCTATATTGAAGAGTCATGCATGGATCAATGCTCTATCTTGAGAGCATAATCAAAGGAAGGATCTCCTCCTTCGAAAGAATGCAGAAAAGCATTGGTCACACATTCACTAAAATCAACATAATATGTACTCATATGTAATATGAGGTGGTAGACTATAATTGAGGAATTCTGAATGGAAATTCGTGGGAATGAAATGTGTGAAGAAAGGAAGAGATCATGGAATATGCAACCATGGTAAAGGCAATCAACATCCGAAAGACCAAGAAGATTTGATTAGGATATCTCCATGGAAGACATGAAGACACTGACAGAGTCTGAAAAAGAAAGAGACACTTGACAATATATATCTTTGGGAGATCTGTCGATATGTATGCAGGATGTTGATACAAACTAGAAGATGTCATGATGAAAGACCACCACAAAGGTAATTTTGATTTATATGTTCATTTCTTATTTTTGAACAAATATTTGGATGGGCTTATGCAACGCTGCCGAGGGAAGATCTATGGATATATTCCACCATCGATGCCCATGTAGTAGGATGAAAGATCCATATGGAAACATGGCATGAAGAAGGCAACATGGCATGAAGGAAGGCCAGATAAGAACAGATGGATCACTTTCCAATGATGACATGATTGACTTATGAATAAGGTGATGGATGGTCTGTGCCCTTTAAAGAATTCCCAAACATGAAGACTCCTAGATAACGAAATGAAGTTCATGACATCATGAGGAGGAGTTCTTCAAGCAGTTGATTGTCCCATCATCTCCACCTAAGGAATTGTTTTAGGTCCCTAATTAAAAGGGAGCCTGGAAACAGGTTTCTTACTTGGTAGAAATTTGGAAGCAAAATTCCTAAGCCAAGAGGGAGCTTAGGTACATTCCTTCCTTAAGAATGAGTACTTTATTGGAATACATATGTCCTCCCTAATTAAGAGGCAGAGATAAACACAACATTCTTTACTTCACTTGGGAAGACAAAATGGAGGATTGGGTAAACATCTGGCATCTGATGCTCTTGAGGATGTGTTAGGGCATCCAAGATAAGAGTAGTCGTAGAGGACCATATTCTTTGAGGATTAGGAATCCAAGATAAGGATAGTCCTAGTGGAACACACCCTGAGAGCCCGGTAGGGTATGTTCCGATAGAGACAATGATGAGGGTGTCTATACATCATTGGTCTCGCCAGCACTGTGCTCAGATCTTGTGGAGAGATAGAGTTGTTAATCAAGGCCTTGCTATGTGACAATGCTAGTTTATATGATGCTATACAAATGGGTTACCAATCCGACTCTTCTTATGAGAAATTCTTCAAATTGAGATTGACCAAGTACCATTATGAATACCTCCCTAATTAAGAGGGAGTGTTGAAAACTGTAACTAGGTTCAGTCTTCATAATGACTTGTATAATTGTATTTTTATGTAATTGACGAAAAGAAGAAAAATAAAATTATTATTGTAATGTTTGTCTCATGGGTTTCATGAGCAAGGAATTTTATTCTAGTAATGGCTCCCATTGTGAGCCTTTAGGTTTTGTCATCTACACATAAAAGTCAAATTGATTCAATGTCATGTATGAAGGACCCTTCTTGGGCATCTTACATTTTGTATGAGTCATTAGATATGTATAAATAGCCCTCCAAGACAAGCTCAAGCATCTCCCTTCAAGTTGGCTTCAAAAGGAATAATATTATCTCTCCAAATGACACGTCGGCCTAGCTAGATGACAAGTCAACTTATTATGAGGCTACAACAACTATAGATAGGGAAGCACATCCACATTTCAGAGTAGAAAAATATGGTCAACGACTAAAGTTGATAAGAAGTGCGAAGGTCATAATTAAGGAGTCCTATAACAAGCAAGAAGGAAGAAAGGAGCAGCGAAGTCTTTCAACCTTGTTTTGGATTGTTTTTGGCTAAAATAACCTCCACATGTGTTTCTAGTGCAGAAAAAACCAAAGTTATTTCAAACCTCCAAGACAACCGAATTCAGGAAGAAGTCGACCCTAAGGGTAGCCGAGTTGAAAGAAGAAAGTCTCCTTCTATAGCGAGGAAGATAAACAGTCAAAGTTGGTCAAACACATATGTTGGGGTTTCTAAAATAGAGATAAAGAGTGCAACTTACCAAGGACCGAAAATATGAAGTATAACCTAAGTACAAAGAAAACAAGCAATTAGATCAAGTGTTGACTTGGGCACGAAAGAGAAGCAGTGAAAAGGGAACTTGTGTCTTGGTCTTGGAGTGGCAAATACGTCAAGGGTCTTGGTCTTGGTATTCATCAATTGGAATCTCTATAAGAAGAAGAATTTGTTTGGGTCTTCCTCTCAAGTAGGAGAGGTTTTGGCCCTGGCTTATAGCCTATATTATGCGTCTCTTATCTCTTTATGGTTCATGTATTGGTAGTTGTTTGAGGAAGAATAAAACTATACTAACATAAGTAAAAGAAGATCATAATCTAAGTAAAAAGTATTCACAAGTCGTTACTATTAGAAGGGAAATCACTTAACTTTGATGCCCTAGATTTCTCAACACAAAGCGGGTCTAAAAAATATCTTAGCGATGATGTCTAATTATGAGTAATCATCCACCAAAAATATTCGTAGACAACACTTTTTACATCAAGATATTAAATAAACAAACCGGATAGTTTTTGTTGTCTCCAAGTTCGGATTTTCCTTTAGATAAGGAGTTCAATTGGTTGGAGTGACCAGTCATGTGCGTTGATGCGCTGCTATCAATTACCCAGATGTCTTCATCTTGGAATGTACCAGAGAGAGCCGAGAAGGGACCTTCATCTCTTTCATTGATTGATGCTTTCTTTGAAGAGAATAAGAACCTGCATGCTTCCTTGATACCTTTCTTGAGATGGCTTGCAATTTTCTCGATGAACTTCATTGTAGAGGAGATCTTCATGATGCCCTTAGAGAACCAAAGCTCTGATACCATGTTGAGAATTCAATAGGACAAATAATATGTTAATTCTCTTAACTTGATAATTGCTTGTTACCTTTTACTTATTACTTTCTTCTTTATTATTCCAATGTGCAATACATCAAACAACTACCAAAATAGTAAGAACAGTGACACAGTATATAAGCTGCAAGCCAGGGCCAAAACCCTTCCTCTTGAGGGGAAAACCTGTAAATCTCTTCTTGATCTTTCAGATCTTTCAATTAACGAATACCATGACCTAGACTCAGACAAATACTCTTCAAGATCAAGTCTACCACAACCTCCTGCTATAATCTCTTCGACCTCCCAATAGATCCAAAAATTTTCTCCCCAGCAACGGCTACAACTGCCACTGCTTCTCTAAGAGACTTCGATCTCCCTCTAATAGCCTTCCTATTGACTTCGCTTGCCTTGACATGAGTCCTAGGGTTAGTAAGATGCCCAAAGAGACTTTCGCTTGCCTTCCCTTCTCTTATGCTTCCAAAATCGAACCACCAGAGATCCCAGCGCAGAAACCCTAACTTCGATCTTCCCAGAAGAATAGAATAGACCGAAAAACACTTCGACTTCTTCGACTTCCTCTTCTTTGCACTTCCTTCTTCAACTTCTTCTTCTTCTGCTTCTTCGCATAAGAGATGAGTGAGTGAGTGATCCAAATGGAGGATGAGTTCCTCTTATATATAGGCTTCTTCAAGGTTGGACATGGCTCTTCAAATAGGCCGACTTGACAACTCATTAGACCGACATGATCTTGGATGTATTTTGTCACTTTAAAGACAAAATAAGATAGTGTCGGGTCAAAGAGGAATAAGACACTATAAATTCTTCAACATATCCATGAATAGAAGTAACATCCCAGAGATTTCAGATTTGTCTTCCAAGTTGGAGGACGAATTTGCTTACTTATTAGGAGCAGCTTCACGACGTCTCTGGTATATAGACAATGGAGCATCAGCTCACATGACAGGGGTTAGAGAATATTTCTCTAGCTAAAAGGAGGAGCAGATGGACTTCTAGATTACTATGGGAAACAGGAAGAAATGTACTCCAGTGGGGAGAGGTGCCATAGATTTTCAGAGGGAGTCAAGAGCAAGCACCAGTGCTACAAATGTATTGCATGTGCCAAGATTGTCTATGAACCTGATTTCAGTATCATAGTTACAGGATAAGGGGTATGATATTCACTTCGTAGGGAAGAAAGTGCATGTCAGACACCCAAGCTAGAAAAAGGTAAGACAGATTGGAGTTCTAAGTAACAGAAAGTATCGATTACAGATTGACTCTCAAATGGCACTAATAGGCAGTGACAGTGGCAGTGGGAAGGAGCAGAATGAGTTATGGCATAGGAAAATGGGACATCTACACCATGGAGCACTCAGGATGCTTCGAGAAACAATAACAAGGGTTCTAGAACTTAGCAAGGAACACGATGATGTGTGCAAAGAATGGGTACTTAGGAAGTATGCTAAATGGCGGCATTTCCAAGAAGTGACAGCACAGTTGATGGCATGTTAGGGCTCATACATTCAGATATTTGCGGCCTGGCGTCCACTAAAGCTCTTAACAATGCCAAATATTTCGTCACCTTCATTGATGACCACTCCAGGAAAACTTGGATCTACTTCTTGAAGACCAAATATGAGGTCTTTGATTGTTTCAGAGAGTTTAAAGCTCTCGTGGAGAACGCGACAAGGAAGAAGATCAAGATGCTTCGCTCAAACAATGGTGGAGAATATATTGACAAAGACTTCACAGATTTCTTTGTGAAGGAAGGCATCAAGAGAGAACGGACAACTCCATATAACCCACAATAGAATGGTGTAGCGGAGTGGAAAAACAAAACCATTGTTGGAGCCGCATGGGCTATGTTATATGACTAGGATTTAAGCAGATTTCTATGGGTAGAGGCATGTAACACGACAGTATATATTCAGAATAGGACTCCTCATGGAGCATTGGGGAAGAAAACGCCAGAAGGAGTCTTCACAAGGAAGAAGCCAGAAGTTAGTCACTTCAGAATTTTTGGCAACATTGCTTATTGCCACATGACAGATGAGAAACATACCAAATTGGATTAGACTGCAAATAAGGGGTTCTTTGTTGGGTACAGCGAAACCTCAAACGCATACAGGATCTACATTCGTAGCAATAAGAAGATTGTAATGAGGCGAGACGTGAAGTTAATGGAGGACCGAGCTTTCAGATCTCGTGAGATGCCTGCAGGTGATCATAATCAGTCAGCAGAATCTCCTTCGGTCCAGCAGGGGCAGCCAGTGGGACAAGCAGGAGGACAGTCACGAGGATCGAGTACTATGACTAGTACCAATATTTCCTCTGATGCAGGAAATCCGAGGAGTTCTCAGCAGATGGAGCAACAAAGGTAGGATGAGGGGGAGCTAGTTGAACCTCCCACGATTAGTGGTTGAGCCAACAGAGAGGTTCGTCAGACATTAAGAGATGCATAGGAGTTTATGTTGATTTTGGGTAGCATCGGATGTGCTCTAGCTCCAAAATTTTGTGGAGGAGCTAGAACACTTGAGATCTCCAAGACCCAAAAATTGTTTGGAGAAATTCCACCCGGATGAGGAGTAATTAAAATAAATAATATTTTTAATGGGTTCCTAAGTATAAAGATATGGGTGAGAAGCTTCTATGTGACGAGGATCAAGTCTATTTTAATCTTAGCTGTTGATTAGAGACTTAATCTCAGTCGTTGATTCATCAACAGGAAAGTATAAGAGAAGATTTGAGAGTCATTTGGAGACACACTGAGCAAATACTCAATACCCTAAGGGAAATCGATTCTCAAGGAGAACGAGTTCAATTTCAGAGGGAGAGTTGCAGGGTGAACGAAGAGGAGGGCATTAGTAGCAGTCAGTAACTGAGGAGGAGGTGACGCAGGGCATTCGAGAGACAGCGCAGAGGGAAGAGTAGGGAGACAGCTCCAATGGAGACGCAGATTGACACAGAGTGACGCAGAATGACGCAGAATGACGCAGAAGTGACACAGATGTGGTTGAAGGGTCTCCAGGGTGTCAGAAATTTTCCTGGAGGAGGCGAAACTTTGTCTAAGCCTTCAGGTGTTTTCTCTCATAAGTGTCTTAGTTTTTTTGTGGAATCATTCCTTGTAAAGCGGTTGTTGTTGAAAATTAATAAAACCCTCATCTGTTGCACTGGTTTTCCCACATTGGGTTTTTAACTTTTTCCAGAGACAATTGTCCAAAAACAACTATGTTGATGTGATTAATTCTTGTGCTTGTATATCGCTATTATTTTCTCTATGTAATTATGTGATAACTACAGTAGAATTTATTTTAATGTTTAATGGAGGGTTTCATAAATAACTTATTGTGAGAAATAAGTAGGCGAAATAAATCAGTTACTGCAGTACAATTTCGTGTTAGAAATTTTCACAGTTTATTGGAACTCCCAGGACGAACAAAAGACAACACAGACAACCTGACAGGTACCAAGCATTGGTGGCTCAAGTTGCGAAACCTTCCAGCTTTCAGGAGGCTGCACAGCATCAAGTATGGGTAGATTCCATGGTAGAAGAGTATAGCTCTATCATGATGAATGATGTTTGGGAGGTAGTGCCAAGGCCGAAAAGCAAATCAGTTGTAAGTTCTAGATGGATCTACAAGATCAAATATGTTGCATACGGCAGTGTGGAAAACTACAAGGCTAGGTTCTTGGCAAAGGGATATGCACAGAAAGAAGGGATATATTATGAGGAAACCTTCGCCCCAGTTACCAGATATACTTCTATCAAATTAGTTATATCCCTAGTAGCTCAAATGGGATGGCAGATTCACGAGATGGGCGTCAAGACAGCCTTCTTGAATGGGGTGATACAGTAAGAAGTGTACATAGAACAGTCACAGGGTTTCAAGACTCATGAGAGGCACACTCATGTGTGCAGACTGAAGAAAGATCTATATGGACTCAAGAATGTTGAAATTTGGTACTTGAAGACAGGTGGTTCCCTTAGGCTTTGATCTTTGGCCTAGGGAAAAGTGTCCAAAAGAATTTAATTTTTCTCCTAAAGTGACTTTATAATTTATATAAAGTCAAATCTAATTTAAAAGTGACTTTAAGTGATAAAGTTACTAAAGTCTAATTTTAAAGTGACTTTAATAAAGTCAATGTAAAATTAGAAAGGAAAAGTGACTTTGGAAATAAATGACTAAGTGGATCTTTATTAAAGTGGCGTGAATTAAAAAATAGAAAGTGAGATTTAAATGAGCATTTAATCTCAACCATAGATCTGAATCTATTTCAGCCATTGGATTTAAGGATCACCCAAAAGTCACTTAGGGTTAGACTAAGGGAGGAAAATGAGGAAAAGATCATTCATTCTTTCATGAGCAGATTAGGAGAAAGAGAGCAAGGGAGATTTATGAACAGAAAGGAGAATGAGGCAGCAGCTTGGCACATATTCCGAGGCAGCACTTCAGCAAATCCGTGCAGCTGAAAGAACAAGCAGTAAAAGGCTGATTTTTGCTGAGCAAACAGTAAAGGCTGATTTTTGGGCACGAATTTCAAGGAGGCGATTTTCTGCATGAAAATCGAGGTCTATCCGTACAGTCCGTACGGTCGTCCATACAGTCTGTACGATCGTTCGTACAGTTCGCACAGTCCGTACGGTCCGTACATCCGTACAGCAGTTTTCAGTTTGACTGTGAGGCTGAAAAAGGAGATAAGTTTGTTTGCTGAAAATTTTGTTTTGCTGAAAATTTTCTCACTGTAAAAGGCATTTTCCATAAATAAAGAAGAGCTCTCAAACTGGTTTTCCCCAAGAGTTGTAGGGGGTTTTTCCAGGGTCACATTGACCAAAAATCTCTATGTTTAAATGTG